>SNQJ01S0003170.1:96866-114005 GCA_010110895.2 Picea sitchensis
AAATTGTGCATTCTTGCGGATATTCCAAGGCAATGTGAGATGGTTAAACCACAACATGTATTATGAACTTTTTCATTACAAATATTTGTAGAGTTTGTTAGAGGAATGGAGGTTGATTATTGGTGTGTCGAGTGTCAATATTGGTATGGGAGCACCCAATGAGGGGCGTATTGATACTTTTCCAAAGGGATACCAATTAACATGATGCATAATTAGGTAGTATTCAATGTTGAGTGAGGTCCAACACATCAACTGGATCAATGGAGGAATTGATTCAATGTTTAAGATAATGGTCTCCACATGTTAAACAATTGTTCACTCAGTATTCATTTTCCCTTGTATTGTGTATGACATGGAAGATATATTTTCCCTTATACTCAAATATCACTCACAGACCCACTCTATATATCATCTCATCTCGTCCTCGTTTCATTTTAATTTTCTGATCGGTCGGATTTTAAAGGACACAACTATTAAAAGACATTGTACTAGGGCTAGAATACATGATGGACAATGATGACCTGTGAATGAGGCCAATGTTGAATTTTTTTCAAAATGTTTCTGTATGACATCATGACACAACCACAGATTAGTGTACGTATTTCTACAAATATTTATTAATTTGTATTAATGGTGTTCAATCTGTAAATATCACAACCACAGATTAGTGTACTTATTTCTACAAATATTTATTAATGGTGTTCAATCGGAGTAGGCTAACTCTGGAGAAAACAAACCACTTTTCAGGAAAAAAAATGGGTCTGAGCACGAATTTCCCTATTCATGTGTCTTCTAAAATAAAAAATCCATTCACTACATGGAGGATGTTAGTTCATTCCTTTTTCAAAAACCTTAGCTCTCACTGTCTAGATCTAATTCTATCCTTCAAGTACCCTTCCTCTTAGGATGAAAGTCAAACATGGAGTTTGAATCATTAACCACCATCTCCTCCGGTACCACATGAAGAGGGGGTGTACGCTACCCTATGCTTCATCTCACATGTACTAGCTTTGTTTACTCAGTCCCTTAACGAGAATGAGGGATTTCCCTATTTGGGAGTTCTTCTAAAAGCAAAAAATTCACTCATTATATGGAAAAGGTTAGTTCACCACTCTTTGAAAATACCAAACTCATGTTATCTAGAGCTAATTATACCCCTTAAGCTCCATTTCTCTTGGACCAAAGTCATTTGAAGTTTGAATCATTGACTACCATCTCCTCCAATCCACATGAGGAGGGGGGAAACACTATCCTATGCTTCATTTCACATGTACTAGCTTTCTTTACACAACCCCTCGAGGAGAATGAAGGATTTATTTATTCGGGACAAAGTGACAAATTGATTGAGAGCAAGGAAGAGTTTATTCCACTACTCTTTCAAAAGACCTAGTACTTTTTGTCTAGACCTAATTATATCCCTTTAACAACCTTACCGTTGATCCAAAGTTCATTTGAACTTCGAATAATTAACCACCATCTCATCCATTGGTACCCATGGTGAATAATCATCTGTACTCATCACTAAAATCCAACCATCGGGTACAACAATTGGTAACTCCACAACCTATTGGTCAATCAGACTCCTGACTCGAGAAAGTGTGCCCTAGCTCTGCAGAAACCCACCAAAAATGTGCCCTGCTTCCTCAACTACCCTTGTAAATGAATGGTAACTAATGTAGAATGGTGAGGGAGGAATCTTTTACCTCCGTGACCAAGCTTGGACCAGGTTGGGTGAGAGCTTTCACCACTGAGCTAATCTTTAGGGTTTGTTCAGTCAGAACCCTCAAAACCCCCAAGTGCATGGGCTCTCTAGCAAGAAGCCAGACATCAAAATGATAATCAACATAATGAGAGAATAGAGGCCCCTATCTCTCTTTTAACCCCCCTGTTCACCTTTTCCCTCCAAGTGACATTTACTTTATTTTTATTATTCTTTAATTAAATCACTTTATTAATTAATTGACCTTTTTGCCTCTAAAAAGTGATTTATTCGTCCCTATGGCTTCCCCGGCCACTGAAAGTCACTTCTCATCATCTATTCCTATCGTGGTCTTCCTTTCGATTCCGATGAGCTATTACATTAAGAGGTTTCTCCAAGTATTATGCCCAAAATGACCTTCTTAGTGAAATTAATTAAAATATGAATCATAATAACTCAAAATTACGAAACATCGTTGAAATGCAACAAAACCAAAGCCAAGTTGTGTGGAATGGATCCTGATGATGAAATATGATGAACGATGCAAGTCGGGCCCAATAAAACCCCTTAATACTCCTGAACTCATTGTCACCCCCATCTGGCTACCCTGGTAGGCATAACACTCTGTAATATAATAATGCCCAAAAATAGGGACATTACATTGGAGTAGTAGCTCATTAGAAGGTTGCCCCTTCGAAGAGGCAAGTGAACAAGAGTGGATCTCTTCCATAATATGACCTATTGTATGGTGTTGCCCTACCCTAAGGGTTTTCATAATAACAAAGTGTGGGTTTTCTATATTGTTCTTGGATCTATTGTGGTGATTTTGTATTCAAATAATTGGTATTTAATGGGGGATGACATTGTAGAGTCTCTTATTGATCTATGCTCTTGTCCTTTTAATTGTACAAATTTCAACTAGATTTTGACTATTCCCCTTCTACCCAAATCTACTACTAGGAATTCTACAATAGGAGATTTGAATCATTGGTGCAGATCTAGTGAACAGATTCATGGTGCAGATTTGTTAATCTCTCAATAGGCCGCTAACAACAAAGTTGTAGTGGATCAATTTAATGCGTTGAGAAAGCAGATCTATGAATATTGGTAGCAGATATAGAATCCATTATCCTTTTCTCTTTTTTTTTTTGATTTGAAAGTGTGTTATGTTTTTTAGGCTTTATGTGTTGTTTCTTTCCTTAAAGATGCAACCTCCTTCATTAATTCATTGGGCTCTTCATGACAACATTGTGTTCAACCACAAATGACCATTCACTACCATGGACTCAAACCTCTCATGGATGACTACCATGAGGAGCTACCGGACCCTTAAAACTAAAGGGGTTCTAATATGCATAATCATCAAACTTCAAATTGTAAACCTTCCATGGATCACTACCACGGGCTAGTTATCAAGCCCTTAAGACTAAAGGAGCTCCGATACCATGCTGAGCTATGTAATGAGACATAACACAAAAATATTAATAGAAAAGGCTTTAGCCATTCTAATAATGTATTCATCCAATAATATCAATATATAGTATATGGAAGTAACCACCTCTAGATCTATATATGCTCTCAGACTAACAACTCATTAATAAATACCAATGACACCTCATCAAAGATAAGGATGACAATTCATAAAGAGATGATTTAAAACTTTGTGATTGTGTAGAGACCCATAGACTAAAAATCTCCTCCACCCCTACTAGATTTAGTAAAGTAACCCATCAATTTATAATAAATAAAATAATTCAATAATATGTTAAAACAAAAAAGTCTAATCAAAACTATGATCAAGTTTACTTTGCAATATCATTATCTAAATACAATATTTAATTTTTCATTAAATAGACAATAAAAAATTTATTACATTTTTTATACATTAAATTTAGCACTAATATTAATATTAATATTATTATATTATTTAATAATAATGATAAAAACAGTAAAACTTAACCAATTCATACACATAACCCAAAGTGTATACACACCAATATTTGTTTAAATATGGATTAATATGATTTCTCATACATTTTTTTTTTTATTATTATTTTGGAGTAGCCATACTTCTCCAGCTTGACGTGTATGTAAAGTAGTTGAAATGAAATATGAAATGCATATATATTTTCCCGCGTTGATGTTTGGTAAAATGTCAGGGACTGTACTATCACACGAGATTAATTTTTCAACCCTCGGGTGGGAAGGGTTGAATGGGACAATTGTTTTACAGTGTCAAACAAAACAAAATCGAAGACCAACCTCTGTGGGATTCGATCCCCGACCGTCAAAGTGATCTCAGATCTAAGTGCGGGTGCAGAATTTACTGCAGGAGGAGCAATCAAGGAGCTTAGGCGGCTAGTCCCACCTAGGTTCGAAATGCTGGGGCACTGAGCTTGCGTCCCGGCATATTTTAATTGGAGATTTTTGGCATGATCCACCACTCTTGGCATATTTTTGGGCACGTCGTTACAGCTTTTATGAGCCAGGTAAAGTTCTCTACGGGATTTGAAGTTTTTGTTATTATTTAGTTATTTACATTTTGAATTTTCCATGGAAATTTGATGAGCAAGATTTGATAAGATCCAATTACAAGCCCCGTAAATTTACCCGCAGAACAATCAAACCCTATGTCTAATGGAAATTCATATTCGACCACAGTGCGAACAATGCAGGTTCTGATCGGTGTTTAATTGGAGATTTGTGGCATGATCCACCACTCTTGGCATATTTTTGGGCACACTGTTACAGCTTTTATGAGCCAGGTAAAGTTCACTTTGGGATTTGTAGTTTTTGTTATTATTTAGTTATTTACATTTTGAATTTTCCGTGGAAATTTGACGAGCAAGCTTTGATGAGATCCAATTACAAGCCCCGTAAATTTACCCGCAGAACAATCAAACCCTATGTCTAATGGAAAATCATATTCGACCACAGTGCGAACAATGTAGGTTCTGATCGGTGTGAGGAACTGTAGTTTTGTATGAAAACCTCGTTCGTTCCTGAGGTTGGGGGTTGGCCGCTGCACTGTGTAACATGAACTTCCTTCAGCTTAAGTACCAGGTCTAAGGGGTATGCATTATGCCAAATTCAGTGGCGAATTACAACTAGCCTTGCTCCTTTTGACATGCCATATGTGTGGGGTAGACATTATCACAGTGAGAATGGAACCCTACTGAATGTCTTAATACTCTGTCAACCTTATCAGTGAACCAAGGCCCTGTGGGCGATATATAAGTTTCCTCAGTATGTAGCTCCTACATATATTAGATTGTTGGACATGTCAACCTTATCAGTGAACCAAGGCCCTGTGGGCGATATATAAGTTTCCTCAGTATGTAGCTCCTACATGATATATAAGTTTCCTCAATATGTAGCTCCTACATATATTAGATTGTTGGACATCTAGTTGGGTTTGTGATTTCAGTGAGCTTTTCCATGGCATAAAATAGCCTAGTTCAGGGAACTTGGTTTCATGCATAAATTGAAAAATAGGGACATGCAACATAAGTTTAGAATGATGAACCCTAGAGTGTAGCTCCGGTTATATGTTGGGCATTTCTCCTCTTTTATATTAGTTCACTTCAATGATAAACTTGATTGACTTGTTTTTGGCAGAAAAATAATTCTTTCTTTTGAATACATGAAAGAAGTAAAATTTTCATGAAAGAGGCTTCTCCATATGCTGCAGCCTGCAACTGAGACAAAATAGATCTAACTTACTGTCATTAAGAGAGAGAACAAAGATGAGGAAATTGTTGTGAGAAAATGTGCTTTAAGTCCATAGCCTTGACTCTATAGAAGTGAGCTTGATGCATTTGTATTATTACAAAATGTTACCACTTAGATCTCTGATTAGCAGTTAATTACGACGAAAAAATTGATATTTCCACCAGCTCTTAGAAATATTAACTAATAGAGTTTGCTAGTAAGTGGCAATCACAGCCTCGGATATTCTGACAGTGCTATATATAACCTCCATAAAGAGCATCATAAGAGCAGTCAATGAAGGTGATATACTTGTTATGATTGAATTACTTCCAGAGGCCAAAAAGGTTATCAACTGGGCAAAGATGTTAGGTTTGTTGGACATGTAGGACTAAACAAAAGGAAGGCCTGTGACATGGGTCATTTCATGGGTGTTGATGCAGTCTCTAAGAAGAATGTGAGGGCTTCAGAATTTGCCAAAAAGAAAGTTGTCCGTATCATTTGACCATTTTACATATTTTCTTGGATTGTTTTTCAAAGGATGGACTTCGGTACTTGTGATGCTTCTATGTTCCAACCACATATGATACAAGACTGCCTTTAACAAGATTGTGAATTTCAGAGTTTGGGTGAACACATAAATTGTTATTCACAAGATGATCAAGGACTTTTATATGTGTGAGTTGTGACTGTAGATCGGTGGCTGCTAGAGATGTGATTACATGGTGTGAATTTGAATAGCTCCTTCTTAAAAATTTAGTGAATGTGTTGTTCCTCTTGATGGTATATGTTGTTTGGACTTTTAATGCATTCTCTTGTATACCTACCTATGTCAAAGTAAAATAGGAAACCTTAGAAAGCTTCTTATGTCTCTGTCATTTATCCACCACCTATCAAGAGGTGGGAGCCTTGTTTACACTGTTTGGCATGTGATCCCCCAGCCCGACTAAACAACCATGATGGCTCAATTCCTTATCAGTATCTCAAACAACCATGATGGCTCGCCCTGTTTACACTGTTTAGCATGTGATCCCCCAGCCCGACTATACAACCATGATGGCTCAATCGCTTATCAGTATCTCAAACAAGCATGATGGCTCAATCGCTTATCAGTATCTCTCTTCAGGGATGCTTCATCCACTTTTGAGGAATTGAACCATGGTGGGGGCTATGCAACTCTACCTCGCTTTCATCGATCCGATTATCTTCTCATGGCTATGTTAAAGTAAAATGAGTTGACATTGTTGTGTTATGTTAAACTAAAGTTTGGCAGAATTTTCTGTTGAGTGCAAGTAAAATTTTATTGCATTTTCCATTTTAAATAAAAATATATATGTAAATTATATAAGTAATAATTTATATGTAAATTTGTCATAAAAAAATCCAAATCGTTGGTCTACATTAGCAATAATTTACCAATTTGAATGATCTATTTTTATGTCATTGTAAGATTGGACTAAACTGTTGGATTGGTGTTCAGATTCAAGAATGATTGGAAAAAAGTATTGTTTCCAGAAAACAGGAAACATGTGCATATAGATTTATGCTATTTGAAAAATGAAATGTTCCTTAGGCCAGTCTTAGTTTGTATTAACTTCATAAATTTTCAAAATATATTTAGATTATTCATCTTATATAAAATAATAAAACTTTAAGAAATTAATTGACAAGCTTCATGTTATTTTAGTTATACTCAATTCCCCCTATGCCAACTGGTAGACTCTTTAATTGTAAGCACGTCACGGAGGCTTGAAGTAAGCCTAGACAAGTTCAATTATTACGGCTCATCTTATCAAAGAGTAACACCTACGCAACAGTACTTGGTGAAACACATCGTGTTGGCCTATAATCCTATTGCACTTGCAATAAAACTTCATTTCAAGATTATACATTAATGGTCTTAGTTTGGCCAGTTTTTTCCATCCACTTTTTCTTCATATACAATTCCTCGTATAAACTTTAGAACCTTCTAATTCTATCAAAAGCTCATGGTTTCGGTCATTTTTTTGAAAAAATGATCAATCATCATCATATTGAAGGTTATTTTGGAAAACACCAATAAAGGGCAATGTGAAGATCGAAACCATTGTCAAATTTTAGCTTGACAGGCACAGTGACCATCAAATTTCAAGTTTGACACTAACTAGAGGAGTTACTCTACAAATTACAAAGAAATAGCATAAGAAAGGATGTGCAGCCAAACCAATAGAGGGAGCACCATAATCCTTTCTAGCTCTCCACCAAGAGTGGTAGAAATATCGTTTTACTTTTATAGGAACAAGACTTTTTTGTATTAATGACTATTGGTACATCAAAGCCACTTTGTTGTATGAATTGCATTGAAAGTAGCAAGGTGCATCCACAGTCCATGTAGGTGTGTCACATTTGTAATGCTAATAACTAAAATGAGAAAAACTTGAGGTCTTTAAAAATGAGAAAAAAAACTGATTGTGATAATAATAAAACAAATCAGCATAGATCCATCTCAACCCCAATCTTTTAAGCACTGATAGGTTTGTGCTTTGATTTCTTTTTTATCCCAACTGGTGCTTAATAGGTTCAGGGTTAAGATGGATCTATGCTAAAATAAACCAGCATAGATCCATCTCAATCCCAATATTTTAAGCGCTGATAGGTTTGTGCTTTGATTCTTTTTTATCCCTCTTGGTGCTTAATGGAATCAGGATTAAGACGGATCTATGCTGGTAATTATATTGATACATCAAAGCTACTATGCTTTGCATTTGTTTGGTAATAGAAATATCATTATGGGGGAATCCCATCCATTATTTTGTGGGACAACTATTCATTATTTTGTTGGTCCCCTTGTTTTTGTCCTTTCTTGGTTGAAGTTGCTAATACAAGAAAAGTTTATGCTGTGAATTATTTTGTATTAATCTTTGAATGCATCCCCACTAGAGGAAACTCTATTGGAGATGACTCCATTGGATGTAACCCCAATAGCTATGTTGCAATAAATGCTTCCCCCCCCCACCCCAACTGGCGTACCAGTACCTGAAACGCTTGGAAACATCGAAACAGGTATGAAACACCGTCGGTTGTATTGTACTACGTTTCGGGCACTTTTTGGAAGTTTCTAGGCTGACCTAAGTGCTTGAGAAGGGCATGGGACCCATAGGAAAATGCTGCCTTATCCATGGCAACAACCCTTTAAGGAAAAACAAAGATAGGGGATTGAGATTTGAGGAGTTTGTGACCTTACCATTAATTGTTTCAAGATTTTTGAGAGTGGTTCCAACCTCATGGGACTTCATATGGAGAATGTAGAATTTCATATCCCATTCAGAGTTCAACAGACTTAATAGTTTTTTGGATTTTAGGATTGGTAAGATTGTAGCATTTCCACTGGATGCTATCATGTATGAGGGTATGGGATTGGCATTAGTCAAGACCACCAAGCTATGGGATCACATCGAGTAACCATCTATGAAGTTAATATAGACATGAATCTCCTTCTAAAATGTCATTTATGTGTATCATTCTTATGTTCTTGTAATATTTAAAAAAAACTATATATTTATATTTTTTAATTTTTATATACCATGTTTCCCATGTACTGATTTTTGGGGGTCACTTATCCAGACGTCCCTGTTTTGGAAACTTGCACATGTTTCCTTGTTTCGCGCAACTTATCCCAATAGAGAGTACCCCATTGAGTTGATGTTTAGAATGATGACTCGTAACAATGTTATGGAAGAATATAAGAGATCATCTTACTTTTATGTAAGATAAATTAGACCAAACATTGTTGGTTCATAAATTGTTGAATGTTTGATGTATAAAAAATTAGGAAGAAGTTGGGCGTTGAGCTTTGTTGTACTATGCTACTTGATGTCTTGTTACGATGTTAGGCAATTGAATTGAATGCAATTAATGGAAGTTATTGATTTGAACCATGTAATGTCTTTGTGATTATGAGTGCTTGTGTTGGACAACTCTTAATTTTATTTTTCTCTATGATGTAATCCAATTCACTAAACATGAGTTTTGTTGCTTAAAGAAACTAGGTTAGACAATAGGAGGCATTGTGGAAATTTGAATAGTTTATGTTTGGAGTTATGAGGTTTGTAATAGTTGGTGTTGCTATCATGAGAAAATAAATCAACAATATTGGTAACCTCATCATTGCTTGTTGCTCAAAACAAGGGAGTGGGTGTGTAAATCCCCAACACAAATACACCTGAGAGAGCACGGCCAAGAAGAAAACTCAAATATACTCTTAAGAGCTTGAACACAACTGAGAAAAATTGAATACAATAGGGGTGTGGGTGTATAAATACCCAACGCAGATGCACTTGAGAGAGCATAGCTTAGAAGGAAGCTCAAATATAAGATGAGAGTGGGTTTATAAATACCCAACTCCTCACAATGAGTGACCATGAGCAAAATATAGAATATAGGTGGCTGAAATACAAGTGAGAGTTGGTGTGTGGATAACCAACTCGAAAACATGTTAATTGTCCTTTACTTCATTTTAAATAATATCCTTAACATCCTCAATATTGTCCTTTACTTCATTTCCAATAATATCCTTAACATCCTCAATATTGTCCTTTACTTCATTAATTTAATTTCCATATTAGTGGAACTGGTGAACATGCCAGTCATTGAAAACATGCTTTTAGTCACTTGAATTAGTGCTTTCATATCATAGGAAATTGCCATTTTTTCCATTTTAGTATGGAAAGACTTGTTTAAAGCCTCCAAGCTTATTCCTTTGACTTCTCTCCCCAATCAATTGAAGTGGAAAGTTGGTGAGTAAAAGGGATCATGAATTGAATAGTTGGCTGAGGTTATACTAAAGGACATAGCCTTTGTATTTTCTTCCTCTTTTGGTATTAAAAATAATAATAGAGACAAAATTGTAGAGTGGATTTTTGTTTTTCGAGTAACAAATGTAGAATAGATGGATAATGAGAAGAATGGTAATATTTTGGAACTATATTCACAGATTCAATTTTCAATAATATCCTTAACATCCTCAATATTGTCCTTTACTTCATTAATTTAATTTCCATATTAGTGGAATTGGTGAACATGTCAGTCATTGAAAACATGCTTTTAGTCACTTGAATTAGTGCTTGCATATCATAGGAAATTGCCATTTTTTCCATTTTAGTATGGAAAGACTTGTTTAAAGCCTCCAAGCTTATTCCTTTGACTTCTCTCCCCAATCAATTGAAGTGGAAAGTTGGTGAGTAAAAGGGACCATGAATTGAATAGTTGGTTGAGGTTATACTAAAGGACATTGCCTTTGTTTTTTCTTCCTCTTTTGGTATTAAAAATGTTAATAGAGACAAAATTGTAGAGTGGATTTGTGTTTTTCGAGTAACAAATGTAGAATAGATGGATAATGAGAAGAATGGTAATATTTTGGAACTATATTCACAGATTCAATTCCCAAAGCTAAGAGAGAATTATAAATCACAAAGTGTTTCAAAAGAGTTTTTGTGAGTAAGAAATTGAATTTATTCTCTTTTCAACAAGCGCTTTTATTTCTTGCAATGAAAGACAATACTATAAGAAAATGCAAAAATTTAATAGGCCGCTCTTTTAGGGAAGGCAACTAAAATAATGAAATGAATTTAATGGATGAAGACCTCAGCGACTTTATTTCTTGCAAAATAACTCAACTCAAATTTTTAAATTTTACTATTTTCTGTAATAGAATATTCAATCTTGGAAACATATAAGAGTTTTAACAAAAGAACAAATTATTTATGGAAGAAAGGGTAACTTTTTAACTTTTAAGCAATAGTGAGACTAAAACAAGAGGTGCCTATCACAACAATGAATGATCTTTCCTCTTATTTTTTTTTTTTTCGAATCAATGGTGAAATCTTTACATTATTTTTTGTATTATAACAACATTTATGTTTTTCTTTGTAGCAACCTTTCCATTGTAGCAGCACTACAACACATTGTTTGTCTTCTAACATTGCGTGCGCTTTTTTTGGGGTCTTTCACAGAGTTGATCTGGTCTGACAAAAAATAGACAATAGAGATAGAACATGAGAATTTTATTTTGTTGCAATATAAGCAACATTGTGTTTCTTTATTTTGTTAAATGACACTTTCTATTTCACACAACAGTGACAATTCCTTGCTCTTGTGTTGGGAATGGTTATTAAATAATAGGGTGCATTAAGGTGGGAGTGCATTTTTTTTCACTGAGGAAATATTCTTGCCTCACCCTCACATAATTGAGCAAAGAATGGGGATTTTGGTACCAGGCCAGCCCTCGTGGAGCTCTCCTTTTTCTTCCTCAGAATTTCTGGATGGAAGGTGGATCGACTACTAGCCACATAGGTGACTAGTAAGCCCAAAGGACCCGAACCTGATGAGATTTGATCCCAAGGCCTTTGTGGACTTAACACAATAGCATCTACCAATCGAGCTAACCCTAAGAGCTTATAATGAAAGAAGAAACATGGGGGTGGGATTTGATCTGCTTATCTCTGTACAAGTCATTTAATATAATCCCTCTAGGTGCAACCGCACAGTCAACCACTACCTCAAGGTGACCCCATGGCTCCAAGAAAAGCTATTATGGAAATCAAGCCTTGTCCAATGGTGAAAAACTCCTTGCTCCTAACCATTGAATCCACTCTCTTTGTTTTTTGTTTAGAGTTTACATTGAGAAAACAAAATACAAAATGGGGATGAAACAACATGAAGTAATGGAAAGACCAATGTAGAAAGATAAAAATTAGAGGAGAATGTGGGTGGGAAAGAAACGATGTCAGAGTAGAGCATTTTTTTTAATATTAAATTTAAAATAAATGAAGTGAGAAATTGCTCTCAGATAGCCAGAAGGAATAATAGCTACAGGCCAAGAGGATTTAATTGCATCTGGAAAATGAGACCATGGGCACGAAGGAGCGGAACTTCACTTTGATACCACTTGTAAGCAACTTGAGTACTTATTCATGCATAAAAACATATGAATAGTATCAAAATTGGATAAATTGATATTAAATAGATTAGATGAGTGATGCATACAACATACAAATGGAAATTTGTATATATACATGACATGTGCTTCTACATACAAGCATATTTGAGTAGTTATGTTTACTTATAAATGATAATATTATTATATAGACATGTATTTAATAGAAGTCTTTTTGGATGATTGGGCACTCTACACCTTAAAGACTAATCATTTTGAGAATGTGTGTTGCATTCTTGAAATATGCAGAGAAAGTGGCTCGTGCCATGATCCAAAAAGATCTGCTTTCATGGTTCTTTATGATTTTGTTGGAATGTATAGTTACCAAAGAAGGCTTGTTGATGGATTTGACCGAAGTTACCTTGATTGTGGGGTACCCAGCTTCTTGAAATATAACTCAGTTGAGGAGATTCCTGGTAGCTAACATGTTATTTTCCTAGTTTTTTTATGGGAATAATATAATATTATGTTTAGATGTTCCATAAATTGGAGTTGTTAAAAAGTATTTATAAAAATGAGCTAGGTTGAACTAGTTAACTTCTTAGATATGGAAGAAGATAATTGAAAGTGCCCCAACATAGCGATATCTAAACAGGGAAGAAGATTTATATGCACACTTTCCTAATATGCCGTTGGATGTGTCTTTTTCCCCAACAAGACAGATAATCATATCTATTTTATAGGTCTAATGTTGATGCCMACAAAGAAAAATKATTTGGTAATTGGATGTGAAAGTYTGGGTATGGTCTAGGCCCTTCARAAGCATAGACATTATTTGTTGATAAATTCWTTTAACTTTTATGTCGATTATCATGCACCAATGTACCTAGTCACGAAGCCTTTTGTATAAGGTAGAATCAACCATTGGTTACCATTACTTTAGAAATTATAATTTCAGGGGATTGTTAAGCAAATTAAGTAGCATGTGGTTCTGGATAAATGGTCTAAGATCACATTGAAGAAGTGACTTTCCTTATGTTCCTCTCTTTTAGGCGACTTTATTTTTAGATAGCAGGTAAATATCATGGATTACATGTTAGTTGGTCCTTGCCCACTAGGATTGGAGAATGTTGAGTAGCATAACTTGGTGAAGAAATTTGCCCCATATTAACTAATTGAAAGCAACTTTCTATCATCTAGGGTAAAAGGTTATGTGTTGAGATGCGTGGCACCACATGGGGTGGATAAATAATTTGGTAAGCATATGAATGGATAKCTAGAGGGCATATGCCATTAGATGCTACCTTCAAAAAGATTCTTTTGGCAAGATCATGGTTGCAAGTTGTCTTTGGGAATATGAAGACCTAAATTAAGAACTGTGACCATTGTCAAAAATTTGTAAACTTATTTAACCCTATTTTGAATTAGGATTTATTTTAAGAAATGGGGTCTTTAGTTGTAGGACTAAATCAAATTGGCATTTAGGGATCTGATTAGAGAGTCAACATTATAGTAACTCATGTGGTGACCGATGGCTGTGAGCATGAACAACTTGATAATGTGAGTACAACTCCTAAATTTGGATAAGAGATGATCATCACGAGAGTTGGTTGACCTTTGAAGTTAAGTAATGCTTAGGGGAGTGGATTTGTAAATAGGGCCATTTCACATTTAACGAATGAATTTATGATCATCCATAAGAAATCTTCTTCCTATTATCCCAAGGCAAACAAATTGAATGAAAGCACCAATAAAGTTTTAAAGATAGCTTTGACAAGACCCTAATACAAGGTAAGTATTCTCCACTATGGGCATTTCAAAACAATTTGAAGAAGTGCGTGACATGTGCCATTTAAACTGGTGTATGGGCAAGTGTTATGAACTCATCACTTAAAATATCATGTTAAACTAGAACACACAATGTACACCAAGTATGAGGGTGGAGTATAACTTCCAAAGTGATAATAATGACGAGTTACACAATAACCTCTTGTACAATAGAAGAACAACTTTTGAATAATACAATACATATATTTATTTAAATCATAAGTCCATGTATACAATAATACTCTGGCCTTTATATATACATATTCTCACTCATTTCCCAAGTGGGACCGTTATTAGGTTGACACCTATTACAGATACATTCAATCACATATATACCCCTATTAGGGTCATTACATAGTACCCCTTTGAAAAGTTTTGTCTTCAAAGCTTTGTAGCTAATGGTTTTACATGTGATAAAACCAATTAACATGATTTCCTTGTATTCATGCTCTCTTGTTGCTACTGATGATTATCCATCCATTCATCCATATTCAATCCTTTTCAATGTTAATCCTTGATAGTTTGTTGTGGCATAATTTCT
This sequence comes from Picea sitchensis, assembly GCA_010110895.2. Classification (NCBI taxonomy): domain Eukaryota; kingdom Viridiplantae; phylum Streptophyta; class Pinopsida; order Pinales; family Pinaceae; genus Picea; species Picea sitchensis. The sequence continues at coordinate 111,555 of SNQJ01S0003170.1, forward strand.
TTCTTTGATTACATGTGTTGTTGTAACTTCTCCAATTTGTTGGAGTTATTGGTCTTTGATAGTATCCTATCGCATAATGGTTCTTTGATGCCCTTCCATGAATATCGTTGATTCCACCATCTTCTTCCTTTGTAATGATGATGTTGATCTTCTTTTCTTTCTTACCAATTTTCTTGGTAACGAGGGCATTGATATGGTTCCACATTTGATGGTTTTCCTTCATCTTCCACATACTTATCATCAATGACATGTTATATTATTTATGCTTGATCTTTAATTACTCTTTTGCAATGGTATCATCATATTTGACATGTACATTCTCAAGATGGAGCTCAACTTCTTCAAGTATTTTCTGGTGACTCTCTTGTATCTTCTCTTCCTCATCCTTTTGAAGCTCGATGTTGATGTTATCCATCATTTTTTTTCATCCTACTTCAATTCTTTCTTGAATTTTGGATTTGACCTCATTTGTATCAAGAAATGCTTCAGCCTTCTTGCAAATTTCCTCGTCAACTTTTATGGTAGTATCTCCATCTTCAATCTTTATATTTGCCTCTTGTAGATGCCTTTTGATATGCTTACACAACCTTTAATTTCTTTGTTAATTTTTCCTTTGAATCATCCTTATCTTTTTTGCATTTGCTCATCTTTCTGTGCTTTAAGTTCTTAACCTCCTTAATGAGTGCTTCGCTTACACAACCTTTAATTTCTTTATCTTTCTTCGTCAATTCTTCCTTTGAATCATCCTTATCTTTTTTGCATTTGCCCATATTTTTGTGATTTAAGATCTTAACCTCCTTAATGAATGCTTCATTAAGGGCTTGCATCTTATACAATTCATTACCCTTCTTCATGAGCATTCCTTTTGCTTCCTCCAGTTCATCCTTTATTTTTTGTATCTTCAATTCTGTTTCCTTCATATTTGTTCCTTTTATCCATCTAATATTGCATGATTCATTACTATTATTTTTAACATGTAATCAAGCACCCCACTCTCCAACCTATAACAAAGGGTGAGATATTCCTCATGGCTCACTAAGAGTCTCAATCAACAATTGGCCTACGAAGAGTGAACATGTCACACGAGATTTGAAGTTGGGTGGGGAATGTTACCCCTCATTTTGCATGAGGCCTACTCTAGTGAATTTTTTTCACTACTCTTTGTGATTTTCCTCATAAAGGCAAGTTTATAGGTTGATCTTTGGATGGCCTAAGGGTTGTGCTTTCACTTGATGAGATTATTGGTGATGTGGTCATGGATAGCTTGATGTTGTTGATGCTTTGGTTGTCTTGGTGATTGTTTTCTTTTCATGGTAGCAGACCTGGTTGTGGAGTCCCTATGATCATATGTATGGTTGATGATACATGTTGATGTCTGACTTCCTTGATGGAGAGCCCTAACACTTTTGGGCTAAGAAACCATTTTATTGGCATCTTCATTTGATTGGATTTATGATGGTGTAGAACGCTCAACATTCTCCCCTTGTTGTCACTTGATTTGACATTCTTCTTGGGGTGATTTAATATGGTCTAGCATGGTTTGATGTTCATGAGGTGAACGCCCTTGTTCATATTGAGGGTTTGTAAGCATATTATGGTGTGTTATGGTATTGACTACACACTCATGTGGAGCGCTTTCCTGTACCACATATTTTTATGCACTATTGCTTGATGGAGGAGCCTACCATGGAGCGCCCTAGCCTTGTGGTATTTTTCCACAATTGTCATACTCTTTTGAGGTATATGCCCAATGAAAAGACATCGATCTTGAGACCTCCAAGTACTTTATTCAATAATCTAAATTTACAGAAACACATTTTTCTTGAACTTCACTCTCCACATTGAGATTCCTTGCCCTAAGTCCTCGCAATATTAACTGAGGGAAACCCCCTTTAGTCGGAGGAAAGCTGGCTTGAAGTGAAAGAGGGTTTGTGAGGTGACAAGGGCCTTTCCTCTAAGTTACGCATGATTGCACTTGAGCTTTCAGACTTTAGCTCAACAATTGCGAGTTCATGTGATAACACACCCGAGACATATCCTAGTGATCCTAAACCTCAGTAGACAATACCCCCTTTAATATTGGAAGTTAGTCCTCCTCCTCAACCAACCTTGCCTAAGATCGATCATATAGATTTAAATATTGATATGGATAGTATATTAGCAAAGTTCAATGTACCTGTCCCTCTTAGTATTGATATTGTATTTTTTTTTTAAATACCTACAACACAGTCGCTATTGCGACGTCTTGGAGTTTCTCTACCATAGCAACCACGTCGGAGCTGATACCTCGTCACGTCTCTCTTGCCACCTCCAGGACGTCACTCTTGCCACGTCTTGGACGTCTCTCTTGCCACCTCCCAAATGTCGCTCTTGCCACCTCCAAGACGTCGCTCTTGCCACCTCCTAAACGTCGCTCTTGCCACCTCTAAGACGTCGATCTTGCCACCTCCA
>SNQJ01S0003170.1:121447-145515 GCA_010110895.2 Picea sitchensis
AGATATTTCATGAGGAAACCCATAAAGGGAAAAACCTCTTCTTCTTGATATGATAAGTAATCTTTATTTTCTTTACATTATCATTCTTATGAGATCTAATTCCTCTTGAGGCTCCAACCTCTGTTTTAAAAGCAGCAAAATGCTGAGAGCACCAACTCTCTGGTTTCTCTAGAACCCACTAGAAGGAAGCACCAACTCGCTGAGTGTTCTAGCACCAACTTCCAGTCACACAGGCACCAACCTATATAACAGAGAACAATAGTTATCCCTTACACCACCCTGCCACCCTAGTTTTTCTGGCTGCAACCAGATGGAAGCTACAACTCCATATGTTCAAGCACCCACTTGAAACTCTAAGGACAACAGTCCTCCCTAGCACCTCCCTACCACCCTAAAATATAAATCTTTGCTTTCTTAAATTTATCACAGTGATACAACATTTATCAATGGCTTAGTAGTATCATCATTGTTCTGCTACACTACTCTGCTCTGCCTGCATCAGTGTCTTTTTCCTCACCTCACTTGCGCTTTGTGTTCTTTTACCTTTTATGCTCTGTGAACCATGTCCATTCTATGCACTATTCCTTTGCATGTTCTTCACTATGTTACTGTTCTTCCCTTTAGGTTGTTCACTTTGTCTCGTCCTACCCACATTGTAGCTAACGAGAGAATCAAAACTATCTTCTTTGTTCTGCATATCTTTTACACGCTGAGTCCTCTGGATGATCATCGTCGCAACTCTTCGTCTTCTCTGGCGGTTATGTTGAATGTGTTCATCATTAGTGGGCGTTATCCTGACATTCCTTGGATTATATGGCAGTCAAAACTCTTTGTATTCTCCGTAAGTTACAGTCAGTCATCTTTGGCTTCTAAGCCCCTTCCTTCACGTGACCATTGGTGGTGACCAGATGCTTATTCAAAAGGAGCCTCCAGATCTAGGTCTAGTGAGTGCTAGCTCCATTTCTTGATATGAACTTGGGCTATGAGCTTCATGTGATCATGCGATTGTGGGCTCATCCATAGGTGGTTTGAGGGCAACCCGTTTTTTTCCCCGCAATTCACTACGTGCCTCTACTCGTCCTTTCTCCAAAATCGTGGTTTTGATTGCGGCCCACTCATGAAAAATTAAGGCCCGAGCATGTTCTGGCCCTACAATGGAGCATGACCATTGATCTCTAATCCCCTGGTGATGCCTCTCGATTAATGACTATTATTATCCTTCCTTTCATGCCTTCCACGCACAATCCCAAAAGTAGAGTTCATGCATCTTCAATCCCCGCAATGCGACGGGACCGTTGATCTCACGATATTGACGATTCTCCTGAATGGATGGTTCAGATATGTCCTCTCAAGTCTGTGGAACAGATCTCACCTTCCTACATCAACGACTGAGATTTACTTCGTGATCCGGGCTCCGGGAGTTTCAAATCTCAAACCTTGTTGTTGTTGACTATATATCTTTCGGAATGGAAGATCTACTGACATTTGTCCTCTTCAATCGATGGCTCAGACTTAATCAACCATTGAGATGGATGGAAACCTTTTACTCTGGGTATTGGGCTATTATACTTACACTATCCTTCCAATGTATCTTGATCAATGGTTGAGAGCACACCCAACATCAGATCGATGGTTGATATCTCGTATGGGTTTCTGGACTTTGAAGATTTCAAATTTCAACCCGTTCTCTTCTTTGTATGTCAATCTTCTGAAGTTTTCAATCCACTGACGTGTGTCTTTTTTGGATCAACAGTCGAGATCTCCTTCAGGTCTCCAGACTTCGGAGATTTCAAATATCAAAACCCCTTCTTTCCTCCGAAGTGATACCACTTACTTACATCACTTGATGACATGTCATGAGCCTAGTAGTTACCACATGTCACTCAGATTTGTGATTTGCACGTACCTGAAATGTTGAATCAACTTGACACTTGTCATTTTCTGATTGCACCATGTGTTCTCGCTGACGTAGTCTGCTGACATGGTCTGTTGATGTGGTCTTCTGACGTGGTCTGCTGACCAACAACCCTGATCCAACAGTCCTCGTATGTCCTCCAAATCCGATGGTCCTTATTCATTTAATATTTCCGAGCTTCGGGTTTTTCCAATCTCAAACTTTCCGTAGTCTAACCTCCTCGTATCCTTATATCCGAAGTGAATCTTGTTCGTTGATCAAGATCTTAGATCGACGGCTTGACCTTTCTACGATGCCACTCTTCTGGCTTATTCTGTCCTTCCACTTCAAACTGATCCGATGACTGTTGTTTACTCCAACTCTCCGGCTCTCTGGGCTTCGTGTTTTTCAAGTCTCAAATTATAAAATCCTCGAAGTGATTTGTTCCGGAGTTGAGGATCATGTGCCACCTATCAGTCTTGTCGATGGACAATCCCCGCTTACTTTGGGACTTCGTGACTTTGGCAAGTCCACTCTCCTACGCTCATCAAAGGCTTAACCTTCTTGCATTTATTTATGGATCCAACGACTGTTGATCCTTGGCGCTCAGATCTAACGGATCAGATCTGTACTTCTCCTCTACACTTCCTCTGGTCATGGGACACTGATCTAATGGTCATCGGGTATTCAGGATTGGTGATCCAACAACCACTGTCACTCTTCCTCCCGAGCTTCTGATATCTCCGTCTTAGAAGATTTTCTAAGTGTTCACAGGTCTCGACCTTTTCTCCTCCCGCGAGTCCGTCTGTTGGACCTTGTCTACATTTCAGAAACCCGCTATCTCTTATGAGCTTGATTCATTTTCCTATAACCATAGACACTGTTGTTCTTACCATCAATGAAAAGCACACTCTGCCTATAAACATGCCAACAATCTCCCCCTTTTGCATTGATGGCAACCCTGAAAGACTGCACTGCTCTATTTAGACCTCCACAGATTGTAGCATCCAAACATGTTGTTCTTCTCCCCCTTTGACATCAATGTCAAAGAAAAACATGCTCCCCCTAAGCTATTTCAATACTTTTCGGAGGTATCATATATTCAATGAACACATACTCCCCCTGATAGGATGGACTCTCTTAGGTTGATAATGGGGTAACACCCAACTTCTGGCGTAGATACTCAAACTGAGATTTTGCAAGCCGTTTAGTGAAAATATGAACAATCTGATCTTGGGATGGAATATAATGCAAAGAAACAACAATGTTGGTCACTTGTTCTCTCAAGAAATGATACTTGATGGGTATATGCTTGGTCTTGCAGTGAAATACAGGGTTCTTTGACACACTGATTGCACTGGTATTATCACAATGAATTGGGATCGGTGCAGTATATTTTACCTTCAAGTCTGCAAGTGTCTGAATCATCCATAATACTTGGGTACAACAAGTGGTAGTTGGAATGTATTCATATTCTATAGTTGATAAGGAAATGGAACCTTTCTTCTTGCTCAACCATGATACAAGGGAATCTCCTAAGAAGAATGCACCTCCACTCATGCTTTTCCTTTCATCCATGCAATTATCCCAATCAACATCTAAGTAGACTGATAGTTGAAAATTATGATTCCTAGGATACCATAGGCCATAGTCCATTGTTCCTTTCAAGTATCTAAATATTCTTTTGACAACTAACAAATGACTCTGTTTAGGTGCATCTTAATACCTTCCTACCATTCCAATAGCATGTATTATGTCTGGACGGGATGTTTGTGATGTATAACAGGTTTCCTATCATAGACCTATATGAACTTTAATCAACATCAGGTGAGTCATCATCCTTTCTTAACTTGCATCCAGTGACCATAGGTGTGCTCATAGGTGTGCTCATAGGTGTGGAATCTTCCATTTGAAACCTTTTCAACATTTCTCTTAGATATTTCTCTTGATAAATAAATAATCCTTCAGACCTATGAGTAATTTGCAAACCAAGAAAATTTTTTAGTTCCCCTATCATAGACATTTCAAATTCAGACTACATGGTAGAAGCAAACCATTGTACCAATGAAGCATTATTGCTTCCGAAAATGATGTCATCTACATAGACCAAGACAATGAGCAAATCATTACCCTCTATTTTGATATATAGTTTTTTGTCAACTGTTCCTCTCTTGAAGCCTTTGTCTTGAAGATACTTATCCAGTCTGTAATACTAGGCACGAGGAGCTTGTTTCAACCCATATAAGGATTTCTTCAGCTTGCATACAAAGTCAGAGTTATCTGACAGTTGAAAACCCTCTAGTTGTTCCATATAGACTTCTTATTTTAGATCTCCATTCAGAAAATCTGACTTGACAACCATTTGATAAACTTTAAATTGTTTATGACAAGCGTAGGCAAGAAACATTCTGATAGCTTCTAATCTTGCTACGAGCGCAAATGTTTCATCAAAATCCAGTCCTTCTATTTGAGCATATCCTTTGCATACCAATCTATCTTTATTTCTTACAATATTTCCTTGCTCATTCATCTTATTTTTGTAGACCCATTTTGATCCTATTACATTTTTAATTGTTGGCCTAGGAACGAGTTCCCAAGTGTCATTCTTTTCAATCTGGTCCAGTTCCTCATTCATTGATTTTAACCAATTTACGTCTTTACTAGCTTCATTAAAGTTCTTGGTTTCCACCATGGATATGAAGGCCATATGTGATTGCTTGGTGTCTTTGATTATCCTTCTCTTGGTTTGTGCACCTTTGTCTTTCTCACCAATTATTTGACTTTCAAGATGATTCTTTTGAGTAATTTTGGAGGAAAGATTTGATGTTGATTTTTGTCTTGACTCTTCTTGTTTGGGTGTTTCCTCTCCATCTGATTCTTGGACCTGTTCATCTTCAGTTTCAGCTGTGTCCTCTGTAGTAGACTCAATATTTCTCACCTCTCTTATTGGGACTCCTTCATCAACCTTTAAATCAATGCAATCAACTAATTTATGCAATCTTTTATTAAAGCATCTATATTCTTTACTATTGGTATCATATCCTAAGAATATGCCTTCATCATCCCTGTCATCATACTTGCCAAGGTTTTCATTGTTATTATTTATGTACCACTTACTCCCAAAGACTTTGAAGTATTTGATTGAAGCAGGTCTTCCATACCACAATTCATAAGGTGTCTTGTCACTATGTGGTCTGAGGTGGGCTTTCTTAAGAATATGGATTGTTGTGTGTATTGCTTCTACCTAGTAAGTTGACCAATGTTCTTTTCATTCATCATTGACCTGGCCATTTGTTGAACTGTTCTGTTTTTCCTCTCAACTACTCCATTTTGTTGTGGAGTTCCTGGGATTGTGTATTCTCTCTTGATCCCATGTTTATCACAGAATTCCTTGAAGAAACTTGACACAAATTCTCCTCCTTTGTCTGATCTTACTACCTTTAACCTCTTGCCTATTTGATTCTTAGTTAAAGCCATAAATATTTTAAATTTCTCAAATGCTTCAGCTTTTTCTTTGAGAAAAAAAACCCAACTAAGTCTGGAGTAATCATCAATGATCAACATAAAGTAGTTTTCCTTCCCTGTGCCTTCCTGTCTTGATGGTCCACATAAATCCATATGCACTAATTGGAGTGGTTTCTCTGTTGAAGTAGAGCTCTTGGATTTAAATTGTGTCCTGGTTAGCTTTCCTACTTGGCAGAGTTTACACAGAAAGTCTTGTGTCTTTGATATTATTGGAAGATCTTTTACTGCCTCAAGATTTTTGAGCTTGATTAAGTGGTCAAATTTTAGATGTCCAAGTATCCTATGCCATAACCATCTTTCATGTTTTCTTAGATGACACTCTTCTTTATCTTCTTTCAGCACATATACCTTATTTTCTATTCTTATGCCTTTAGCCACCACTTGTCCTGAGTTTACAGACTTTATCTTACAGTCCTTGGAAGTGAACACCACTTCACATCCTCTGTCACACATTTGACTTACACTGCATTTTTTTTGTTTCAGCCCATCTACAAGCAGAACATCCTAGGATTTTCCTTTACCATTACTCAAACTCAACATCCCTTTACCCTTGATTTTACCTGGTTCATCATCTCCAAAGGTTACATTTCCTGTTTTGATTTTACTTATAGACATAAACTTGTCCTTGTCTCCAGTCATGTGCTTGGAACATCCACTGTCTATATACCAGGGGTCTTTTTGTTTTTGAGCTGAAAGTATTAAACCACATTTTTCACTATATTTCTTTTTCCATGTGCTGACATTTCTATCTAAAGGATTTATACTTGGATATGCCTTGTACTTCTTCAGATGACAGTTTGCATCTTTGTGGCCGAATTTATGACAGTTATAACATTTGAGCTCATTGTTTAGTAGGTCAAAGTGATTGGTGCTACATTGTTTATTCATTGGTTTCTTAGTTCTATGTTGTAAAGATTGTTTATTTCTTGACCTCCTCTGTTGCATGTCTCTAAACGTAATTTGACAGTTTGCAATATTATGACCAAAATTAGAACAGTAAAAACAATAACCATGGAAGAAATTTTGGTACCTGAAGGATGGCCTTCTTCTTGGAATTTGTTGCTCCATCTTCTGATCTCTTTGTTTTTTATCAGGGATCATCTTGTCTTTATTATATTTTGGTGACAGAGTACTCTCATGGTTTGATTGTCTGTTGACTTGGAACTTGATCATCTTTACTGGCTCTTTGATTTCTGGATATTTGTTGCTTGAACCATTTACATAGCCTAAACAAGTCTTCAACAAGGAATATCTCTATTTTCTCAGAATGTCATTTAGTTCTGATGTGGCTTTAATTCTTGGAATATTTTGGAGATACAATGTTTTAAACTTCTCCATTTCTTTTCTGGTTTTTACTACCTCTTCTTCCAAGGCTTCACATCTTGCCTTCTTTTCTGATAATTGTTGTTTCATATTGTCCTCTATTTTATTTTCCTTTTATAATTTCACTTTTAGCAGGGAAAAGTCTTCATCAGGTTCTTTATTGTCTTTTTCAAGTTGTATCAACAATTATTTTTTCTTTTTCTTCTTAGATTTGAGTCTAGCAATTTCTTCTATAACACTGATCAGTTCTTCTTCCAAGTCAACTACAGCTTCTTCATCTTCAACATCACTTCCTATTCTTTTATTATCATAATCCTCTTTGGCCATAAGCATAAAGTCATCAACCTTTTCTTCACACAAAGAGTCACTATCTGTGTCTTCTGAAGAGTCATCATTGTTTACACATAAACTTTTCTTTTTACCAAATCTCTTGGGTTTGTACTTCTTTTCACCTTCAAAATTCTGATCTTGCTTCTTGTGTGGACACTTAGATGCAAAGTGACCTATCTTTCCATGGTTAAAACATTTGAAGGGAAATTTGCCTTGGTACTTGCTTGATCCTTTCTTTAGTCTTCTCACAATTTTTTCTTCAATTTCATCAGGCTCAGAATCCTCATTCTTATCTACTTTAAATGATTCTTCTCTACAGGTGGGTTTATCTTTACCTATCCTCATTTCATAGGCATTCAGAGTTCCTAGGAGTTGGTCAATAGACATAGCTTTTAGCTCATTAAGTTCTTCTATGGCAGATACCTTTGGGTTGAACCTATCTGGTAGAGATCTCAAGATTTTCTGAACTAAATAGACATCTTCATTTTTTTCACCAAGTCATATCATTGCATTTACTTGTTCTTCAACTTTCATAAAGTACTTCCCAACAGTTTCATCCTCTTTCATCTTTATCTGTTCAAACTATAATCTATAGGTTTGAAGCTTGGAATCCTTTACCTTCTCAATACCTTCATAACTTCTAATGAGTTTGTCCCACATTTCTTTGGCAGATTATAAGCACATAACTTTTACAAATTCTATTTCTGCAAGCCCACTCAAAATAGCATTCATAGCCTTAGCGTTGAAGCTGAATTCTAGCTTTTCATCCTTAGAATCTAGTACAACTGGATTTACATAACCAGTCTCTACCACATCCCAGACATTTGCACCTAAAGCCATTATGTAGGTTCTCATCTTAACTTTCTAGAAGGCAAAGTTTGTTCCATTGAAAAGAGGGGACTTATTGGTTGAATTTCCTTCATGGCTTGTCATGTTTAAGCTCTAGGATTTACCCTTAGATAAAAGGAACCTACTCTGATACCAATTGTTGAACAAATGAGAGGGGGGTGTGAATCAATTGTCACTGTGATTAAACAATTATGCCCATTTTAAACTCTTTACAAAACACTAAATCACGATCACAATGATGTAGGTAAGTAAGCAATCGAATATTAAACATCAATCACACACATGAAATATACAGAGACAGATATTTCCTGAGGAAACCCATAAAGGGAAAAACCTCTTCTTCTTGATATGATATGTAATCTTTATTTTCTTTACATTATCATTCTTATGAGCTCCAACTCCTCTTGAGGCTACAACCTCTATTTTACAATCAACAACTTCCTGAGAGCACCAACTCTATGGTTTCTCTAACACACACTAGAATGAAGCATCAACTCCCTTAGTGTTCCAACACCAAATTCCAGTCCCACAAGCACCAACCTATATAACAGAGAACAATATTTCTCCCTTGCACCACCCTGCCACCCCGGATTTTTTTACTGCAACCAGATGGAAGCTACAACTCCTTGTGTTCAAGCACCCACTTGAAACTCTGAGGACAACAGTCCTCCCTAGCACCTCCCTACCACCCTAAAATATAAATCTTTGCTTTGTTAAATTTATCACAATGATACAACATTTATCAATGGCTTACTAGTATCATCATTGTTCTGCTACACTGCTCTTCTCTACCTGCATTAGTGTCTTTTTCCTCACCTTACTTGCGCTTTGTGTTCTTCTACCTTTTATGCTCTGTGCACCATGTCCATTCTATGTGCTATTCCTCTACATGCTCTTCACTGTGTTACTATTCTGCCGTTTAGGTTGTTCACTTTGTCTCATCCTACCCACACTATAGCTAACGAGAGAATCAAAACTCTCTTCTCTGTTCTGGATATCTTTTACACACCGAGTCCTCTGCATGATCATCATCACAACTCTTCGTCTTCTCTGGTAGTTATGCTGAATGTGTTCATCATTAGTGGGCATTATCCTAAGATTCCTTGGCTTCTCTGGTAGTTGAAACTCTTCATCTTCTCTGTCAGTTACAGTCATTCATCTTTGGCTTCTAAGCCCCTTCCTTCATGTGACCACCGGTGGTGACCAACCGCTTATTCAAAAGGCGCTTCCAGATCTCGGTTTAGGGAGTGCTAGCTCCATTTCTCGATACGACCTTGGGCTATGAGCTTCATGTGATCACGCGATTGTGGGCTCGTCTATAGGCGGTTTGAGGGAATCCCATTTTTCTCCACACAATTCACTACCTGCATCCACCCGTCCTTTCTCCAAAATCGTGGTTTTGATTGCGGCCCGCTCATGAAAAATTAAGGCTCGAGCATGCTTTGGCCCTGCAATGGAGAATGACCATTGATCTATAATCCCTTGGTGATGCCTCTTGATCAACGAATGTTATTATCCTTCCTTTCTTGCCTTCCACGTACGATCCCAGAAGTAGAGTTCGTGCATATTCAATCCCCGCAATGCGACGAGACCGTCGATCTCATGATATTGACAGTGCTCCTGAACGGATAGTTTAGATATGTCCTCTCAAGTCTATGGACCATATCTCACCTTCCTACATCAACGACTAAGATTTACTTCGTGATCCGGGCTCTGGGAGTTTCAAATCTCAAACCCTATTGCTGCTGACTAGATATCTTCCAGAATGGAATATGTGCTGGCATCTGTCCTCTTCAATCAATGAATCAGACATAATTAACTGTTGAGATGGATGGACACCTTTTACTCTGGGTATTCGACTATTATACTTACTCTATCTTTCAATTGTATCTTGATCAATGGTTGAGAGTGCACCCGACATCAGATTGACGGTCAATATCTCCTACGGGTCTCTGGACTTCAGAGATTTCAAATCTCAACCCGTTCTTTTCTTCGTACATCAATATTCTGAAGTTATCAATCCATAGACACGTGTCCTTTTTGGATCAATGGTCAAGATATCCTTTAGGTCTCTAGACTTCGGAGATTTAAAATCTCAAAACCCCTTCTTTCCTCCAGAGTGATATCACTTACTTACATCACTTGAATGAGCCTAGTAGCTGCCATGTGTCACTCGGATTTGTGATTTGCACATACTTGAAATGCCAAATCAAATTGACACTTGTCATTGTCTGATTGTTCCATGTGTCCTTGCTGACGTAGTCTACTAACGTGGTCTATTGATGTGGTCTTCTGACATGGTCTGCTAACCAACAACCCTAATCTAACGGTCTTGGTATGTCCTCCAAATCCGATGGTCCTTATTCATTTCAGATTTTTGGGCTTCAGTTTTTTCCAATATCAAACTTTTCAGATTGTAACCTCCTCGTATCCTTATATCCTAAGTGAATCTTATTCATTGATCAGGATCTTAGATTGATGGCTAGATCTTTCTATGATGCATCTCTTCTAGCTTATCCTGTCGTTCCACTTCTAACTGATCTGACGACTATCATTTTCTTCGGCTCTCTGGCTCTTCGGGATTCGGGTTTTTCAGTCTCAAACTGGAAAATCTTCGAAGTGATTTGTGCCGGAGTTGAGGATCATGTGCCACCTGTCAGTATTGACGATGGATGATACCTGCTTACTTCAGGACTTTGGCAAGTCCACTCTCCTACGCTCATTAAAGACTTAACCTTCTTGCATTTATTTCTAGATCCAACGAATGTTGATCCTCGGTGCTCAGATCCAACGGATCAGATCTATACTTCTCCTCTTTGCTTCCTTTGGTCACGAGACACTGATCTAATGGTCATAGGGTATTTGGGATTGGTGATCCAACATCCACTATCGCTCTTCCTCCTGGGCTTTTGATCTCTCCGACTTAGAAGATTTTCTAAGTGTTCACGGGTCTCGGCCTTTGCTCCTCCTGCGAGTTCGTTTATTGGACCTCGTCTGCGTTTCTGAAACCTGCTATCTCTTCTAAGATTGATTCATTTTCCTGTAGCCATCGACGCTGTTGTTCTTTCCATCAATGGAAAGCACGCTCTACCTATAAACATGCCAACACAACTCCACCTATAGATAGAGTTGGACAAAGGCTCCTTAACATTAACTCCAAGGTTGTGAGTACAATTCTGAATGAACTGACAAATTCAAAAAATTTCAAAGTCATGCATTGTACTTCAACAAAATATATATGGTACAAGTTACAAAAAATATATGAAGGGGATGATAAGGTCAAAAGGGAAAGATTACAAATCCATAGAGGGAATTTGAGACCATTAAAATGAATGAATATGAGAGTATTTAAACCTATTTTCTTCATGTGGATGATATTGTCAACACTATCAGAGGATTGGGTAAAGAGGTTAAAGAAACCATCATTGTGAAAAAAGTGCTTAGGCCACTTCCCTCAAGATTTAATCCTGAGATATCTTCCATTAAGGAAATAAAGGACATATACAATCTGACAATGTATGAGTTGCATGAAATCCTCACATCCAATGAAATGAGGATAGAATGGGATAAGTCATCAAGGTCATCAAGGAAGGAAGCAACCTTCATGGAATCAAAGAAGATAAATACTGAAGAATACAAAACGAATGATAGCTCATATAGCGAGTCATATGTAGAAGAAGCAAACTTTGTCAGAAAGCTCAAAAGAGGAACATGAAAATATAAAGGCAAGCTACCCTTTGTAACATCCCCTGTTACCAATACTACAAAAAACTTCTTTGATACCAACTTGTAACGTTCCCATTACCACATTACAGAAAATTCTTCTGATACTGCATTGCAGTGTTCCCAGCCACCTAGGCTGGGCCACGCCACATAAAAAATTATTCAAGACTCTGATACTAATTTATTCCACTCACATGTTCTTCAAATGAACAATGTTATGCAAAATTAATAACAACATTCAACAATAATAATCCATATGCATAATTAACAAAGATTTCATAACAGAACACCATAATTCATAACAATAATGGAAATAAGCACATGATAGACACTTATCTTTGATTTAAAAGAACACCAATTATGTGCAAACCTTCCATGTTCCTCCCAGACTTATACCACACTTATCATAATTCTCAGCAATGGGTCACCCCCAGGCTAGGGATAAAATCTACCAGGGCAAAGGGAATCCTAAACCAGTCTACAGTTTGATAAGAAGCAAAAAAAAATCAGTCCAAGGTGCCCAATTGTTGCAACTAGCCTACAATATCTCATTCCCCACATGCATGTCCCTCCCTAGGAAGTGTTCTCCTTCTTTGCTCAACAATCCCTTGGATTCCCCACTTCCCTTCTAGGGATTCCACAACAGGCTAAACAAGAAGTCTCGAAGCCTTGTAGCTATTGCCCAGCACATCAGGAAACAAATATCGAGTATTTTCTCCCCTAAAGAAGATACTCATGGGCATGAAGACTCTCTTCTTCAATCGAAATCCCAACCTCACTAGGGTACATGTACTAGAAGAAGTATCGTAATAGAAGGGTATGGTAACAACTCCATGAATGAATGAAAATGATGAATCCCCCAAAATACACTCAATCTCTCTCTTATATATGCATGTGCCTTATATGACACATGGAACTCAAGGAACTCTCTTGTCCCCTCACTTTAGAAACTTAGGATATATTCATATCCATACTTTATAATTTAAGGAATGTTAATCTAATATTCATTTGGGCTTAGGCCCCCTTTCCCTATCTAGTGGAGTTTAGCCCCCCATACTCTTTTTCATGGTTGTTCTGCAACAATGATGTGTTTTATTTAAAATTTGTGTGTGATTACATATTACAAGGATGGCTCACTGACCATTTTAGCATATGGCTCCATGACCTACTAACAACATAGGTACTCTGTCCTCGTAATACATTTTCACAAAGGAAGACTAGCCCAAAATGTCTTGGCTCACTAGACTATGTGTTCAATTACATTTATATGTGCAATTGGGGTTTGGTCTAGGGGTATTACATTTCCCTTCCCCTTATTTATGCAATGTCCTTAGTGCAGTATATACACATATACAACTAAAATTTCAAAATTATTCAAAAAGATGTGGGTATTCTACCTGCATAGCATCCTCGTTCTCCCAAGTTGCATCTTCAGGACCGTACCAGGTCCATCAGACCTTTACTAGCGCTACAGATCAATTCATGAGATTCTTGATCTTCTGGTCCAATATGCACACTAGATGCACTTGAAAGTCACCATCTTGCTCCACCTAGATCACATTCCAATCAATGACATGATTAGCATTAGATACATACTTTTTAAGCAATGACACCTGGAATACATTATGAATACACATTGATGCCAGTAAGGCAAGCATATATGATATAGGACCAATCCTCTCCAGGATTTCAAATGGTCCACAGTAACATGCTGCCATCTTTGAACAATTTCCCAACTTCAGGGAAATTCTCTTGGCTCTTACTTTCAAGAACACATGGTTACCCACTTTAAATTCCCCATGAGTTCTTCACTTATCAACATATCTTTTCTACCTATCCTGGGAAGCCTTTAAATTACATTTTATTTTCATCATCTTCTCTTCCATTTCCCTAATTAGTTCTGGCCCAACCACTGCTTTGTTTGATGGGTTGTCCCAGCTCACTGGCGTGTTGCACTTTCTTCCATAAAGTGCCTCAAATGGGCTCATCTTTAAATATGCTTGGTACCCATTGTTATAATAAAATTCTGCCAAGTGCAAATAATCCTTCCATTTGTATGGTTTATCCATCACATACATCCTTAGCATGTCTTCTATCACCTAATTCACCCTTTCTATCTATCCATCTGACTCTAGATGATAAGCTATGCTAAAATTCAGATTTGTTCTAAATCCCTTGAATAATCCTTTCCAAAATTTTGATGTAAATTTGGGATCTTTGTTAGAAACAATTGTCTTGTGTATACTATGTAGTCGAGCAATTTCTCTCACATAAATATAAGAGATGTTGTATTCCTTGTGTGTGATCTTTACTGGAATAAAATGGGCAGCTTTAGTAATCTTATTCACCACAACCATGATCAAATCATGCTACTTGTTTGTTCTGGGTACTTTGGTGATGAAATCCATTGTTACAACTTCCCATTTCCACTCAAGAATGGGCAATGGTTGTAGCAAACTAGCTAGGTGTCTATGCTCAACCCTGACCTTTTGGCATTGCATACACCTGGAAACAAAATCAACAACTTCTTTCTTCATGCTTGACCAATAATATTGGTTCTTGACAATTGCAATAGTTTTTTGGTAACCTAGGTGCCCAACATAAGACAAATTATGCATTTCTTTTAAATCATATTTTTGAATTCCTGAGAATTTGGCACATAAATTATGCCCCTGTACATGAGAATTTCATCTTTTTCTAGCTTATATTCTTCACTTTTCTGCTGCAAAATACCTTGTTGTAATTTTTTGTTTATTTCCATGTACGGTAAATATGATTTTGCATCTTGTAAGATTTTCTATTTAAAATCTGATTGGTACATGCTAATGGTTTTGCCATGCATCTCATGCACCCTTCTATTGAGTGCATAAGCCACCTTGCTTTCTTTCCCCCTTGATATTTTTTATATCAAAGTCATATTCACTGAAGAATTCTAACCACTTGCTTCTCCTGGAATTTAGAGTTGGTTGTCCAAATAAATATCTCAGACCACTATGGTTTGTCCTCAACTCAATCTTTTTTCCATGAGGCAGTGCCTCCACATATTCAAGGCATGCACTATGGTTGCTAATTCCAAATCATGAGTAGCATAGTGCCTTCCATGCTCCTTTAATTTCCTTGATTCATAGCACATCACATACCCATTCTAACTGAGGACTCCACCAACTCCCTCTTTACATGCATTAGTGCATACAATGAAGTCTTCATTTGCATCAACAATTCTTAATATTGGAGCACTTGTCAAAAAATTATTCAAGTGTAGGAAACTTCTTTCACAATAGGACGTACACTAAAACTTCACACGCTTTTTCTACAAGGAAGTGATTGTGTGTGCAATATTTGAGAATCCTTCAATGAATCTCCTATAGTAACCTGCAAGGCCCATGAATGATCTCACCTCCGAGAAATTCCTTGGTGTTGGCCATCCTTCAATGGCCCTTATCTTTTTTGAACCTCCTGTTATTCCTTCCTCTGAAATGATATGGCCCAAATAATGAATTTTCTTCTAGCAGAATGGGCACTTGCTCAATTTGTCATACAACTGATGCTCCCTCAATGCTTGTAATACCATCCTCAGGCGTTGCTCACGCTCCTTCTCAGACTTAGAATATATAATAATATCATCCAAGAAGACAATGGAAAACTTATCTAAGTAATCTCTGAAAATACCATTCACTAGACACATGAATACAACTGGTGCATTTGATAACCCAAATGGCACCACTATGAACTCATAATGACCATACCTTGTTCTGAAGGCAGTCTTTCTGATGTCTTCTTATTTAATTCTTACCCGATGATAGCCTAACCTGAGATCAATCTTGGAGAATATTTTTGCATCCTTCAGTTGATCAAAAAGGTACTCTATCCTTGGTAAAGGATACTTGTTCTTCACAATTACCTTGCTCAACTGCTTGAATTCAATGCAAATTCTCAATTCTCCATCCTTTTTATTCACAAATAATACTAGGGCACCCCAAGGTGACACACTCGGGCATATATACCCCTTCTTCAGAAGCTCTTATAGCTACATTTGAAACTCCTTCAATTCTGGTGTACTCATCCTATAAGGAGACTTGGATACCAGGGCTGCTCCAGGCATCAAATTTATGGAGAAATCAATATCTCTCCTAGGTGGAAATGCTAGTATTTCTTTAAATACATCTTCAAACTCTTTTAGGATTGCATAATCTTCAATATTTGGCACCTTGTCTTTAGGTGTTTCTTCCAGTTGTGCTGCAAAAATTTAACACCCTCTCCTGTAACTTTTCTTCAGCTATAAGGTTGAAACTACTCTGATGGTTATTTCCCTGTGAATTCCTTGTACTATCCTTAAGTTTCCTTCCTCATCCAAGGAAGTAAATTCCTTATTATAATAGTCTAGGATAGCATGATGTTGGTCCAACCAATCCATACTAATTAGTAAATCATAGGAACCTAAAGGTATGATGTTCAAATATACCTTGGTGCTCAATCCATTCATGTCCATTAGGCATGACTTAACCATCTCATTAATTTTTCTTTTAGCTCCTGTAGCCAACTGCACCAACCAAGATTTTCCAAGCTTGCTTCTTGGAAATTGAAATATTTCCACCATATTAGGATCTAGATAACTATGACTATCTTCTGAATCAATTAAAATAGCAATGGTTTAGTTGTTGATCTTACCTTCCACTCCAATCATATCTGACTGGAACTCAACTTGCTTGTTATCCAGGGTTGCGTAGATCCTAGGTACATTTATGCCCATGTACTCCACTTTATCAACTTATTGTGCATTGTGAACAATCCTCATTTTTTCACCTCTGTGAGGGCAATATTTGTGCATATTATCTCCCCCATAACCCCAACATTGAATAAGTGGCTTCCTCGGTCTTTGCCCCAATGTCTCGGTCATTATGGGTTCTCTAGAAGTTGGCTATCCTTGAGAATTATTTCTGAAGAATGGAGGCTTAGTTCCCTTCTTCCTCTATTCCATCTTGTTTTTATTCTTGTCTTCCCAATATTTTTAGAAATTTGGTCTTCCTTTATGTTGATCATAAAGGCATTTATCTCGCCTTATGGTAATTCCCTTCAATGTTTTGGGATCATCATATTGTATCTTGTCAGTGATAAATGATGGCAGCCCACTCAAATACCTCTAAATATTAACTTTCTCATCCTTTATGAAAGAAACATACTTCAATAACTCTAGAAACCTCCTTTCATATTCATCTATGGCCATACTTCCAATCTTGAGTTCAAATAATTCCTTCATTTTCTTGTCATAGTATCGCTTATTCAAGTATTTCTTTTGAAAATACTCTTGAAGTCAAGAAAAATGTTTTGGGCTCATCATATTGTATATTTTCATTGATAAATGATAGCAGCCCACTCAAATACCTCTAAATATTAACTTGATCATCCTTGATGAAAGAAACATACTTCAATAGCTCTAAAAACATCCTTTCATATTCATCTATGGCCATACTCCCAAGTTTGAGTTCAAATAAT
This sequence comes from Picea sitchensis, assembly GCA_010110895.2. NCBI lineage: Eukaryota > Viridiplantae > Streptophyta > Pinopsida > Pinales > Pinaceae > Picea > Picea sitchensis. Next base: position 138,585 of record SNQJ01S0003170.1, read on the forward strand.
TCCTTCATTTTATTGTCATAGTATCGCTTATTTTGGGTATTTCTTTTGAAAATACTTCTTGAATTCCCTAGAAGTAACCTTCTTCTCATCAATGTGTTGCACTTGCATAGATTGGTCCCACCACATTGATGCTTTTCCCTTGAGCTGATAGATGGAAATTATTCCTTTTAATTTTGAAGAGTAATTATTCAATTGAAAATACTTCCGCATGCCTAGAAGCCAAGTCTCAACATCCTCATCCTTATTTTTCTCACCATCAAATGTAGGAGGCTTGACTTTTTTCATTTCTCCCTATAACGCATCCACCCTAGACTTCTTCTTATGCTTCCTGACAAGGGATGGACTTGAACTATTACGTATTCTCCTAGTTGAATACCTTGGGGAGTGATGGTGATTCCTACCAACACTTCCAGTTCTTCTCCTCTTATCATGGTACCGGTGACTCCCTAGTTTTCTCAACTCAGTCTCCTTATCCATCTTCTTAAATCTATTATGTCCAAGATATGCAGTATCTTGATGTTAAATCTTTTTTGTTGTTCCTTGTCTATCATAAGCTTCTCGTTATCATCTATATAACTTTGGACATCATTTTGAAATTTTTTTATGGTATCCACCAAATTCATGCTCTCTCCCTTTCTTCTACTTCATGCCCATTGGATTCTATTACTGCAACATCCATGCCCATACCAAATATTTTTCCTTCATCTTCATAATTGTAAGTTCCTTGGGCATCATCCATCTCTTGGTTTACTGATCTTCCTACTGAATCCGTCTTACGTCGAATTATGTTCTTGTTTCTGCAAAATGTGTATGTGACAGGATTTATAAGGCTATAAGAATTTAACAAATCCATCATTTTATACATCATTTTGTTCTTCACAATTCTGTCAGAAATAATTTATTTCTGATTTCTTATGAATTCTTATTATCCTCTTTTTTTTTATATTCCTAAATGAATACATGGAATCGGCTCTCCACGATTCCACATGACTAATTCACATCCTTCAAATTCTTTGAGAAGGAAGACCATTAATGGCACTACGGGGAAGAGAATTTTGTTAGCTCGAGCATCCTAGATTTTATGCTCAACCATCGTCTGATTATCTTTGACTTAGATCTTGATCGTTAAAATATTTCATGGTTCTAAGGTACTCATTTCTTTCCTTCAAACTTCCGAGACCTACAAAACACAATCTCACTTTCTGTCATCCTTAACTTTCCCCCATACTTAGAAAATTTACCGTAATAACAGACTCGCGGGTGGTGGACTCACGGACTCATGTTTCTTATTTTATTTTCATATGTCTGTACTAGAAATATCTATAGTTAACCATTTTCATTTCTTCATGGACTCGCGGGCTCTCAGACTCATCGTTCTTGTAACCTTATTTTCATAAGTCCATTCGAGAAGTCCCACACTTATCCATTTTTCTTTCTTCATGGACTCGTAGTCTCACGAACTCATCATTCTTGTAACCTTCTTTCCACAAGTCTGTTTGACCAATCCTTAGGACTTATAAAATTTTTCCACTTCTTACCATGGGTTCATGGGTCCGCAGAAGCACCATACCTCTTATCATACCCATGATTCTCTCTGTTCTCCGTGATAGCTTAACACTTAGACAAAACCCAAGAGCTTGCTGCATTTTTCTGGAACTAACAATTGATACCACATGGCTCCACATCACCTGCCAACTGTCATATCACCCAACATGTACCTTCCACTGTGGAAGTAGACATCATTCCTCTACAACATCAGCTGACATGTGGCATCCATGTCCTACTGACATCATCGTATGAGAAAAATACCCAATTTTTTTTCGATTTTGCTTATTTTTTAACTTTGCTGAAGAACTCATTTTCGCAATTATTTTAGTGGAATTTCAATCCCCTACTCTTCAAATTTTGCCTCTTGTTCCTTTAATTTGTCTTGAATTATTCTGCAATAATTGGGTATTTTGCCCAATTTTCGCCTCAATTATATCCTGGGCGTCATAAACGCCCTGTAATTTCTCTTTCCAGCCATTTGTGAACCCAAATATGCTCAATTAGAGACTAAATTTGTAATTTTTAATTCCTGCGTTCGATTCTTCCATACTCCATAAAATTTTCTCAATTTCACTGTAAACATTTTTCGAACAATTTGCAAACGAACTCTTCCTAACATTATGTCAAACAGTTCGCTTATGAATTTTGTAATTTCACTTATGCATTCTGCTAAATAGCCCATGTAGGCTCAATGTTGAAAACTGGAGATATGATACCACTTTTTAATGTCCCCCGTTACTAATAATCCACAAAACTTCTCTAATACCAACTTGTAATGTTCATGTTACCACATTACGAAAAATTCTTCTGATACTGCATTGTAGCGTTCCCAGCCACCCAGGCTGGGCCACACCACATCAAAAATCCTTCAAGACTTTGATACTAATTTAGTCTGCTGATATGTTCTTAAAATGAACAGTTTTATGAGGAAGTAATAACAACATTCGACAACAATAATTCATATGCATAATTAACATATATTTCATAACAGAACACCATAATTCATAACAGTAATTGAAATAAGCACATGATAGATGCTTATGTTTGATTTAAAATAACACCAACTACGGGCATACCTTCCACATTCCTCTCATATTTACACCGCACTTCTCGTAACTCTTTTAAATTGGTCAACCCCAACCTCAGGCTAAACTCTACCAGGGAAAATGGAATCAGAAGCTAGTTTATGATCTGATAAGAAGCAAAAATTGTTCAGTCCAAGGTGCCCAACTGCTGCAACTAGCCTATAGTATCTCATTCTCCACATGCATGTCCCACTCTAGGAAGTGTGCCCCTTCTCTGCTCAATGGTCCCTCAACTTCGCCACTTCCCTTCCGGGGCTTCAACAATAGGTCAGACAAGAATTCTCAGAGCCTTGTAGCTATTTCCCAATGCAACAAGAAACAAATATCGAATAGTTTCTCCCCTAGAGAAGCTACTTACTGGCCTGACAACCCACTTCTTCAATCCAAATCCCAACCTCACCGAGGTATAGGTATTGGAACCTGTATCATAACAACAGGGTATGGCAATAACTCTCTGAATGAATGAAAATGATGAATTCCCCCAAATACACTCAATCTCTCTCTTAAATATGCATGTGCCTTATATGACACATGGAACTCAAGGAACTCTTTTGTCCCCACACTTTAGAAACTTAGGATATATTCATATCCATACTTTATACTTTAAGGAATATTAATAAAATATTCTTTTGGGCTTAGGCCCCCTTTCTCTATATAGGGGAGTTTAGCCCCCCCATACTCTTTTTCATTGTTGGTTTGCAGGAGTGATGTGTTTTCATTAAAATTTATGTGTTATTACATATTACAATGATGGATCACTGACCATTTTAGGATTTGGCTCCATGACCTACTAACCACACAAGCACTCTAGCCTCATAATACATTTTCACAAAGGCACATTGGCCCAAAATGTCTTGGCTCACTAGCCTATGTGATCATTTACATATATGTGTGCAATTGGGGCTCGACCTAGGGGTATTACACCCTTGAAATGTTTTAATTGTGGATAATTCAGATACTTTGCTACTAAGTACCCTTATACAAGTAAAAATAAAGAAGAAGATTCTAGCTTCAAAAGGTACAGGAAGGGAAAGAATGAAAAGAGAAGAAATTTCTTTAGACAAAAGAAGAGTCTATATACCAATGAGAACAACAACTCATCCAATGACAGTGATAGTGAAACATAAGAGATTCTCTTCATGGGTCTAGAAACACAATCTAATATTCTAGAAAATGAAAATGTAAACTCAACAGAAGAAGATTATCTCGAGATTGATGCAGAAGTACATCTTGAAGGAGAACTCATATGTGCTCTAGATGAAATAGAGAGATTGAGGAACAAGAAATGGATACAAAGGGAGAAACTGAAGAAGTGCAAAAAATAAATGCTTAGTATGAAAGAAAGTTTTGATGAAACTAAAAAAAGCATTATCAACTTAAAAACTTAAGTAGAAGAAACAAAGAGAGTTGAAGAAGTCTTAAGAACTTAGCTAAAAGAAAAAGAAGATGTCTGTAGCAGTCTATAATTTTAAATAGTTTTTCTAAGAAAGGAAATATCACATACCAACATGAAATGTGAAAAGAGCTCTACAACCTTGAATGAAATCCTAAACTATCAAAGATCATCGTTTGACAATAATGGTCTTGGTTACTATTGTTCCAGAGTCTGTACTTAAGGCTAGAAAGTATAGGGTCTAGGCATCCAAAAGTGAGTAAAAGATAAAAAAGGGGAAGCATCAACCTTCGGGAAAAGAAGCTAAGGCTGATTTCTAAGTTGTCTCTGTCTTGCTTCCAAATGTTCCTGGATGCTTATATCCCATTCAATTGTGGCCCATGAACGTTCGAGTTCTACCCGGGTGATGGCAGTTTTAAGTATGGTGTCAAAAAGGTTCAAAGCAATGCTGGTTGGATCCGATAGGCCGGGTTCAATGTTGGGCTGTCTTGCAATGGGCACAGTCATGGAGAAACAGAAATTGGAGAGAGAATTCAAGGTTTAAGATGCTACTTCAATTTTTTAACCATATAAAAGAGAATTTCCAAATCCAATGTTAAAAGTAGAAAACAAACCAAAGGCCTTCTCCTGTAACTGAATTAACTTTTTAAAGAATCATGTATGAAATGTGAGAAAACATTAAGCTGTCGACAATGCGAGGCTCCTATCAAGAGAGAATCTCGCCCTGTAAACAGAAGAAGAAAAAGACAAGAAGAAATCTGACAAAGCATAAAATACAGATATCTAAAAGGTTCATAGGTCTTGTATCTATTGATAGCCGATACAGAGGAAAAACTACAAACGATTAGATGACTAAAAATTTGGTCACCATAGTAGAAGTTGTACTAAATTGTGGCTAAGCATTCATCAGAAATATATATATGAAATGAAATTTAATATAAGATAATAGAGGAAACAAAACTCATAACTCAGTCTTCACAGAATCAGGAATCTTCAGATTGATTTGTATTAATTTTCAAAAGGAAAAAGTCTCTATTATAATCATCCAAAAAAGGTACCGCCCCTTGGGCTCACTTCAAAATCCCCTATTTATACAAATTTCTAAACATTCGAATTTCAATCGTTCTAGAAGTTTTCGGTTACAAAATGGGAATTTTAAGTGTTTCATTTCTTTGTCTTTGTCCTCCTTCACGCGGGCATAGGACCTTCCTTTCTTTATTCTTCTTTCTCCAAAAATAGAACAAAATAACACTTGCCATCATTTGATGCCAGACACCTGCCCTTTCGTCTGCCCAATGCAATTGACACACTTTTCGATTAATTGGGCTATCAACTTTGAAGGCTTTGTTTGGTTATTTGCCTCAACAGTGTAACAATCCTTTTCTAGCTGTGGCAACCTTTCTCCTACTTGTCGGTCTTCAGCGATGATAGAACATAGCTGTACACTTGGTTTTATTAACCATTTATCCACTTGGACAATATCAGTCTGGCTTATCTGTGATATTTCAGCCTGCTCCCTTTCCTCATTTTCCTTGATATTGAGCAAGTGCTTGGCCGTATTGATTTGGCCCAGTGTCCCAGTGTTGCTTTCCCTATCGAGATTCAACAAGCTTTCATCTATCAAGCCAAAAGTTTCTTCACAAGAGTTTCTCATTTCTTTGGCTCATTCTCTGTTTTCTGATATACTATGCTCCCATGCCTTCAACAAGATATTTTTTCTGGTTTGCTCTGGGATGGAAATTCTAGAACTACTAGCCACTTCCTTTTTCGTTGTGGCTATAAACGCTTCTTGGAAAGAGACCCGAGCTGCCCCAACTTATCTTTCTCTTGAAGAAATGTCTTCCAGCACTTGGTCAATGGTCTGGCAATGATTCTGGATGGCTTCCACTTTAGCAAGTAAATCTTGCTAAGCTACTGACACTCTTTTTCGGACCTCAATGGCTTGGGATTTGAATATCCTAATATCTATAACTTGGCTCTTGGTAGAATTCAACTTTACCTGTAACTGCCTTATCAGTTCTTCTTGCTGGCTTACCTATGCTCGGCTGGTCTGGGCCAACGGATGTGTTTTCTTGAGGTTGGATCTGAGCTACTCGATTTCCTTTTGATCGACTGCTCTGGCTTGTTCCAAACCTATGTTCACATGATCTATGGCATTTGCCTCTGCTGTAGTGTAATAACCAAATAAATTAAACAACCATTTATTTCTACTACATAGCAGTAAAATTCAAAAATTTCTTTATATTGAGCAAAATAGTAAAAGTTATCAAATTCCTTTAATTGAGCACATTCGCATATAGATTTAACAACGAATATTAAATTTTTTTAACATAATAAAAACAATTACAAAATTTTAAATGCCTGGGTCTGATGCTAATAACCCTCCGTTTGTCCGCTTGCCTTCTTGACCGCTGCTGCACTGTGTAAACACTGCCCAAAACCTACTTCCACCCTGCCAACTAGGTAACTTCCTAGCTCCAGGATATCATATGGATATCCTGGCCCCCGTGCCCAAAACCTCCAACAACCCTGGTGCCTGTACTGATACAATCCCACTTCAAAACTCCACTCCTCTCTGCAAATCCAAGAGCCCCCAAATCAATCCCCAATCTCCCATCGAATGATCCTCTCGTAAACCTCCTTCCCTCCATATTCCTCCTTCACCAACTCATGCATTTACTTCCTTACCTCCTCCTCATTAATGCCCCTTATCCTTTCCTTTATTATTTCATCCTCTCGTAATTAATAAGTTATACCTTGTTGTGTACGTAACCTTTTAATTTAAACAATATAACTTATTAATCTATTAAATTTAATACTCATGTTATTAAATGTAATAGGTAGTTAATTAATCAATTAATTAATTAAATTGCAACCATTAATTAATTAATAATTATTTAATTAG
>SNQJ01S0003170.1:177987-196674 GCA_010110895.2 Picea sitchensis
CCACGGTGAATCAGCCAGAATACAGATCTATGATAGGAAGTCTACTGTATCTCACTGGGACAAGACCAAACATTATGCATGCAGTTGGGATTGTTGGACAATTTCAAGCCAATCCAAGAGAGTCTCACCTTCAGGCTGTGAAAAGAATATTCAAATATCTACAAGGCACTCAAGATTTTGGACTATGGTATCCAAAGAATGCTGAGCTTACTCTTCATGCATACATTGATGCAGATTGGGCTGGAAGTGTTGATGATTGCAAAAGCACTAGTGGTGGTGCATTCTACATGGGGCCCCGGTTAGTATCTTGGTTCAGCAAGAAACAAAGTTCCATTGCCTTATCTACAACAGAAGCAGAATATGTGGCTGTAGCATCATGTTGCACTCAACTTCTTTGGATGATGCAAACCCTTCAAGACTTTCAAATCAAATGTTCACCCCCTGTCTCTATTATGTGTAATAATACAAGTGCCATCAGTATCTCAAAGAATCCTGTTATGCATTCCAAGACCAAGCACATTCCCATCAAATATCACTTCTTACGAGAACAGGTGCTTGAGAAAAAAGTGAAATTGGAGTATGTTCCCTCCAAAGAACAAGTTGCTGATATATTTACCAAACCTCTACCCAGGGAAGAGTTCGAATATCTCCGACAAAAACTGGGAGTAGTCTCTGCCATGTAGAGGATCATGTCTACTTAAGTACAAAAGCCTCAATTGGTTGCAAGGTGCTGATGAGTATGGTCATATGAAAAGGATTATTATGAATATGTAGCATGATGTTAGGGGGAGCATGGTATTGTCTACTCTTTTCCATTGATGTCAAAGGGGGAGGAAAAGACAGAGGAAGAGTATTGCCATCAATGGGAAAGGGGGAGATTGTTGGAAATATTGTCATTGATGGCAAAGGATGAGACAAAGGAAGAACAAGAGTTTTCATGTAATAAAATTAGTGTATGGTTGAGTTTTGGATGGGCGCGTATGATCGTTGAAGAGGGTCGCCGACAGTCATCAGATCTGCAGAAGCTGTGAGGGAGCTAAGCCATCGGGAGATTGGAGTTCTCAAGGTTGTGAGAACCGGGACATTGAAAGTCTCGAAATCCCGACATAATCGGGACCGTCCAATTGGAGAGGACGCGTGGCAGCGATCGAGCACCACTGGGAGAAGCTCGACAGGAGGCTTCATCGGAGAATCGGGGATCGGGATTTTGAAATGCCAAAATCACTTGACAACAAGAACCCCGAAATCGCGATATGCGATTTCGCGATTTAATTGCAACCGTTAAAGCAAGAATGAGATCTGGATCGTTGATTTTCTTCATCGGAGAATCGGGAATCGGAGTTTCACGAGTCCCGTGAACAATGGCATCAGATATCGCGAAATCGCGATACGCGATATCCCGATAGGAGAGTCGTGTGGGCCACAGGTGGAACTAGTGGTGGACAGGTGTCAACAACCTGGGAACAGTCAGCATCGGGATATCGGAGATCTCAGGAGAAAGGAGTTCGTGCACTTTGAAGTCACGAACCACGAAACCTCGATCAGTGGGGAACATCTGTCATCACAACAGAGGAAGAGACCGGGAACCATCGGTGGACAGGCGCATCGTGGTATTGAAAACCCCGATCAGTGGGGGCTAGCTGTCAGTATGAAAGGAGCGTCAGGATTTGGATGATCGGGAATCACACGGGTGTATGCATTGAGGCATCACAAACCCCGTAGCCCCGACGGGGTAAGGTTGCGGTCACGTGATGGCAGGTCACATGGACCATTGAGTAACCAGAAGGGGCTAAAGCTCGGGGAAAAAGCACATCGGGAATCGAGATTTGTAAGAGAAAAGAACAATGAACACCAAGAATGCCCAAAACCCGAAAGGCGCACGTAGGTTTAATTCAAAATTTTTACAGAGCTATAAATATGGACCCAGAGCAATAGGGATCTTATGAGTGTTGAATGTTTTTGACCCATGGTCTTAAGAAGGGGTCGATGCCCTTTTCTATGGTAGATCTGCAAGCAAAGGAGAGTGGTAAGGATTTTGATTGGTTGCAGGGGTCCTTTTGTAGGAGGTGGAGGCCAGTTTCTGACAGTAGGGACATCTATCGGTTGCTGAGGTCACTTGTGCAGGCTGCAGGGAAAGTTTGAGGAGGGAGGAACCTCATTGTGGTAGTTGGGTGGCAGATCTACATTGACAGAGAGTTCTCTGCAGAGGGTTTAGCAACTAGGAGAGCGGAGGCATCATCTCCAGGTTTATTGTCTTGTTTAATGTGTGTTTTAGAGGCTTTTGCAACTGTCTTGCAGTCAGTAGACCTGTGTTTCCTTTAGAGATAATTGCAGTTGTTGTCATAGCCACTAGAAAATTCTTTATTGATGTGATTTCGAGATACAAGTCTTAATAAGATGACCAGAACTGTCTCTTCTAAAAGAAGATGATGGCCAGTGCATAGAACACATGTGAATCCAGGGTTGAAACTGCCTGATCCAGTGTGAAAATAGATGAAACGTGGTCAGCAGTGAGTCTGAGGGTTAAAGCCTTCTGTAGAAGCATCTAACTAGTAGAAACTGGTGCTATCTTCAGGGGGTTGAAGCTCCCTTCCAGGAAAGGCTGGTAAATGAGAGAAGGTTGCAGCCTTCTGCAGGTAGAGGCCTGTGTGCTAGTATGAGTCTGCACTAGCACAATGTTGTAAAACGTTTTCTTAATAATGATTATTGAAGACAGAGACAACGACAGCGGTGGTTTTCTCCCGATTTGGGTTTCCACCTTAAATCCAGGTGTTCATGTGTCTTACTCATGTGTGTTGGGATATTTTGTCATTACTGCACTGAATTACTCTTTAACAAACATCTGATGAATGAAGAAATTCATAATAAGATCTCTGGATGCACTCTTGTTTTCTTAAGACTATACAATAGCTGGCCTCTACAAAGTAGCCTAAGGTTTTCAGTGAAATAAAAAGAGAAAATAAATTGATTGCTCAATATACTGATTCACCCCCCCCCTCAGTATTTCTCAACAATAGGGCTTGAATTTGGCTTAGGACCTCGGCATAGGATCTCACACCTCAGAAGATGTCATCATGAGGCGAGTGCTCATGTTCGTATCTTTTTAGGCCATAACTCGCCATGTGATTACTCACGATCTTATGTGGGTCATGTTTCCTGAAATCGACATTGGCCAATTTAAATTCCTCCAAGGCCATAGCCTCGGCTTTGGCGTGTCCAAAATATAATAAAGAATATGTATTAAAATGAATGGAGAAGGTCGGCCATACCTTCTTCGAAAAACCTTTAAGTTATTTGCTTATGCCACCAAGCACGGTTTTCCTGGCGATTTCGCGGCATACCAGCTTATCCGGCATGAATATTGGTAGAGCATATGGGGGAACAGAGGCGTCGAAAACCCTGATGCATGAAAATATCACTTCTACATACCAGTCAGCCACACTACTCAAGTTGGCCACGATGCTATCTGAAATCCTAGGTGGCGGGTCACTGAAGATGGAGACATGCATCGGTACCATTACCCAATTGAAAATTTCATATATGAATTATGTGGCCTTATCCTCCCAAAGTTTCGAGTGATAGACATGGATAGGCTCAGCATTCAATGGAGTCCAGCTCCAGCTCATTAGAGGGAAAGGTGTCATGAAACAAATAGTGTCCATGACGTAGGTGGACATGAAAAATGAGGTTGTCTTCTTGCTCACCTTCTGCGCTCGATATTCGGTAATTTGATGGGTTAGACTCTTTGACAACAGTTTGGCCCAGTTGAAAGAACAACCTTCGGCGACTGTATAAATCAGAGGCACCCACGAGAGGAAAAAGTGTGTGGTGTCCTCCCTCCCATACAACCTACAGGCCATCATTGCTATATACCTGAATGGTGGCTCTAAAGAGGAGATTGAATAAATACCATTAGAATCTGCGCTGAATTTTGTGGGGTGCGAAATCCAATCGTTGATTAGCTTAGGAAAGGTTATGCCATATTGCTTTCATTCCTTCTCCTTGAAGCCTTCCAGAAACTCGGCATTGTATGGGAAGTTTGGTGTGGGTGACAGTTGATACATTGCCTGCAAATGTTCCGGTCTAAAAGTCCCAACCGTCACCTTTTGTTCGTTGATGATAGTCCTGGTCAGGATATCGACATGGTATAGCACCCATCTGATCATATTATAATAGGGAAGGAGCTGTGGCCTTGCTGCTATTTTGTGCATCTCTGCTTGAATGATGATTTTGTATTTGGTGGCCAAATCATCCTTCTCGTTATCGCTGGAATCATCTTAACAATTCATCGATTCGGACTGAAGAATGTTGGAGATGTATGTCCAGGTTTTGACAGTATTAATACTTCGGGGTGAAGTATCGGAAAGAACATCTGAGCCCTGACCTAAACTTTAAGCAGCCGCCTTGGATGCTTTTCGTGGAGCCATGATAGAAAAATCTGTGTTCAGATCTCCTGTAGTAAGAATTGTAAACACAGAAAGAAGTTATCCCGATAAAAAAAAAAAAAACTTTGTGCGCAAAATAGAAATAAAATTGAACAGATGAAAGAAACCTCCTTGCTTTAATATTTCAACTTTGCGTGAGTCCTTGCTGATAGAACGGTCAAATTGTTTAATGGAAAGATTTAGGTGTGAAATGAGATCTTATTTTCCATTAACTCATCAAGATTCAAATCAATGCCATAAATGCTTAAAAGATTTGTGATAATAAAGAAATACGGAAACATTAAAAAATCTCATCTGTAGACTATGTACATTAAAGGTCCTTTAAGGCATTAATTAATTTATTTAATTCCCTTAACTTTGTACTTTCAACCCTCGAAACCTCTTTTCGGCATTCACGGTCTCGGATAATTTCGCTCCAAGTCTTGGAGTCCAAAATACCCGAAATCACGATGGCGTGATTTAGTTAAAAAATCGTGATATGACTTAAGTTCTTAATTAACCCATGCTTAATTAATAAAAATCGTGACTTCGCGACTCGGGGCTACGAAGGTATAGTTTTTTGGAAGAGCGATTGCCGAGTCGCGAAACCTCGACAGTGCTTAACTAGGGTTTAAAGTGACTTACCCTTGACACTAACCTGGGTGAACTTTTTTTTTAAACCGTTTCGCGACTTCGCATATCGGAGTTTGGAAACCTTGCGACTTGTAACTCCTGAAACACGATAGCGCGAGGTAACAAAAGTGATGAAATTGCTTAACGGTTAAGTGACGGTGACTTAGGACTATAACGACCATCACCACTTCGCATGTCAGGGTAAACTTTTGATTGCAAGAATTATATTTCAACCACTTGTAAAAGGTGGCTCCAACATAGGCTCCAACTAGGGATCCTGTCTTCCTGCGAGATGGGAAGAATAGTAGACCACGTGCCTGTATTGGGTAAATGGAGTCATTGGTTTCTTTCTGCGAAACTTGTTTTAGTAAGGGGATACAGAGGGAAAAAGAGATTTCATTTTTACTTCTAAAAATCTTTTCAAAATTCAAAAGTGTTCTAAACTTCAGCTGCAGCCCTTTCAATGACTTTCTCCTTCTCAATACTGAATTCAGGTCTACTTTAAGATAATAAAAAAAGTCCTAGGAAATTCAACAGATCTTGTGGGTTTTGGCTTGCATCAAACGAAGTAAATTCCATGCTTTTAATCGGGGGGGGGGGTGTCATGCTTGAACTTGGGATGCAGATTCGGTTTCAAAAAGGCTAGTTACCAGAGTAGAGTGAAAATTACGTATGACAGCCTTACATATATCTCAGATATTGCTTCACTTCCAGTGAGCCTATTTAGTACCCTGGTGAAGTTATCTGGCCCTTTTTATTGAATTTCCTTTCACCACTTCGAATCATAATTATGCATTTAAATGCTGAGACGAGGGAAATCATTTATGAATTTCCTTTCATCGTCTTCTTAGACTAGATGGGGGCAATCAAATATGAATTTCCTTTCACCATCTGTCTTATATTTTAATTTTTAAAACACGAAGTGGGGGCAATCAGTTTGTATAAGGCATACTAGGGATGATATCTGTGTAATGTTCACAGTGGAGGTCTGTCAACTTGCTTTGATTACTCGGGACTAACCTTCTCTTAACTTTCAAAACACCTTAGCCCACAGGGAAAATGGGAAAAATTACTTCCAGGGACCTTCCTTTGAGCAAGACTCAATCCTTCGAAGACTGTTAAAAAACCTAGAAGAGTCAGGATCAACCTGCACATAACTTTGTTTAGTAGGAGACTAAGGAGTTATGAGGACTAACTTACTTTCTAAGGTTTGTTTTCCAGCTTCCAAAGCTAAAACATAACCTCTTCTCCCCCTATGGGAAACCCAGAAAGGTTCTTGGATTTTTAAGAAGGTAAATCCGAGGACAGAAAAAGGGCGATGGAGAAAGGTCTGGAATTCGAAAAACAGGGGTCATGGATTAAACCCAACTCTTGGAACCCTTTCTCGGAGATGCTTTACTCTCTCTGCTTATTTTAATTACCTCTTATCTTTATCTAGGTGAAACTCTTAGGACCCAGAGTAAGACATCGTTCTTTTAATGACATATCATACTTATGAGACCGTCATGGCACTTTAGAGACCTTCGTTTGAAATATAGACCTCTCTAGAATTTGTACCTTTGCCTTACCACTTTGTTCTCTTCTAAAATAACGAAAAATCTTTTCTATCACCTATTTTTGGTGAATTTATTCTCTGATATATGACCATCTGTTTATTTCTTTCACTTGTTTGGGCTGCAAGCCGGGATCCTGTAAGGGAACAACATGAAGAGTATCAAGGCTTTAAAAGAACTGAAATCGTTGAAAATTTCGTATCCCTACTTCTAGAAAAACACCGACCTATTTTATTTGTGATGAAAGTAGACTTACCAAAGAAAAATTATGAAATAAAAAGAAAACACAAACCGGTATATACAGTGGAAATTTTGGAAACCAATTATTGCATATAGTGCTTTAAATAATGCCCGTTGACAGGGGCGTTGAGGATTTTACCGTCCAAATTCTCTAATAGAAACGGATTTTTTCCTTCAAAAGCTATGACTTTGAACGGTCCATACCAGATATGATCAAATTTACCATGTTTTGCTGAGTCTTCCTTCCTAGCATTCCATTTCAAAACCAAATCTCCGGGGAAAAATTCTCTATCCTTGGCCTTACGATCGAATAATGCTTTCATGTTGTCCTGGTATTTCTGCAGCCTTTCATCCACTTCGGCCCTGTGCTGTTGGACTTCAATTAGCTGGTTTATTCTTCTTGTGACATGATTTAGTTCTTCTTTCTCATATTGCCAAAGTTTCATTATGGGAAGTGCTAGAGTTATAGGTAATATTACGTCGGTCCCATATACCATTTGGAAATGAGAAGTGATGATATATTTTTTTGTACCTATCCAATTCGCCCACAAAGCATATTTTAAATGCACATGCCAAGATTTTTTGTTTTCGCTCAACACTTTCTTGATTATAATGATTAGACTTTTGTTTGAAGACTCGGCTAGCCCATTTCCTTGGGGGTAATATGTTGTGGAATGACCGTGCACGATATTATACTTTTGGCCAAAGCTGACCATAGCCATAGATTTAAATGCCTGGACGTTATCTGTGACTATCTTTCGGGGGCAGCCAAATCTAGACAAAAAAATTTCTTCTAGGAAATCCATTACCATCAAATCTGTTTCCTTTCTAGTTGGAATAGCCTCCACCCATTTGGTGAAATAATTTGTAGCAGTCAGGATCCATTTATGTTGAGTGCTAGAATGAGGGTTAATTTCACCTATAAAATCTAGTCCCCATTGTTGAAAAGGGGCTTTCGTTTTGACCGGGACCAACGGTAGCACTGGGAGTTTGTGCTTGACTGCAAACAATTGGCAATGGTTACAGGCTCTAACTTTGGCGTTGACGTCTGAGAAAAGTTTGGGCCAATAACATCCTGCAGTTAGGATCTTATAAGTTGTTTCCCTCCAGGCGTGATGTCCTCCACACACTCCTTCTTGAAATTCATTTATGACCTGCTCTATTTATGATTCAACTAAACAAACCAACAGGAAGCCTAGTGGGTCGTTCCAATACAATTGGCTTTCATATATATACTACTTCACCGCATGCAGCTTCAACGTCCTGGCTTTAGATGGGGATAGGTCACTCGAGCATTTCAAGGTCAACAGGTAGGACACTATGTCTTTATACCAATTTGATAATGAAAACTTCTCTTCGATCCTAATGGCAGTTATTTGTTGATTGAGCTCATTCATGTCCACACACTCTTTTCATCCCTGTAGGCCATTTATTCCGAGGGATCTGAAATTTGATTAAGCTAAGAGCTTAGCCAAACCTTGTCCTTTTACTAGTCTTGTCGGTTTTATCTCCAGATCAAATTATTGAATTTTAGCGAGCCACCGTCCCCTTTTCCCATCACTGTCGGACTGAACCAAAATGTCTTTTACGGAACTAGTGGGTATGTACACAATTACCTTGGAATGTAACATGTAGGTTCTGAAAGCCTTTAACACCTTCACCATAGCATATGCTTGCTTTTCCATTATATCGTATCTGAGTTCAGCGTCTCTAAGACTTTTACTAAAAAAGGCTATTGGTTGCTCGAAACCTTCTGCATTTTTCTGGAGGAGTACCGTGGCAAGTGTGTGTTCAGAGGCGAACGAGAAAATAAGAAAATCTTTTAGATAATCAGGGCTTGCCAGTATGGGTGCCTCGCTTATAAACTTGTTGATGTGTGCAAACGATGCTTTGACTTCTATTGTCCATTTCACTTTGTTGTTCTTCTTTAGCATATCTATGATCAACTTCATGATTTCAACAAAGTTTGGGATAAATCTCCTCAAAAAAATTATTTTTCCTAAGAATAACTGAATCTCTTTTACATTCCTAGGGATATTTATGGTGTCTATAGCTTCAACTCTCTTAGGATCAATTTAATTTCCATCTCGAGACACAATATGGCCCAAGAGTTTACCTTCTTGCATAGCAAAGTGAGACTTTTTGGGATTTAAATAAAAACCAAAAATGCGGCATTTCTCAAATGTCTGCTTGAGATGTATCGAATGATCTTCATCAGATTTAGAAAAAACGGTTAGATCATCAAGATAGATAAACACAAATTTGTCCCTTTCGCCAATGAAAGCGATATCCATAGCACATTGGAAAGTAGCACCTGCATTCATTAAACCAAAAGGCATCTTGTCATACATAAATGTACCCCAAGGGGTGGTGAAGGCTATTTTTTCTTTATTGTGCTCATTAACAACAATTTGATTGTACCCAAAAAACCCATCGATCATCGACATCCTATTTTCCCCAACTACTTTTTCTAAAATGTGATCCATTTTGGGTAGAGGGTAATTGTCTTTGAGGGAGGACTTATTTAGATTTCTAAAATCAACACACAGTCTGATCTCCCCACTTTTCTTTCTAACCGGGACCAAGTTTGCTACCCAGTCAGAGTATCTCAGTGGTACGATTATTTTTTCATCCAGGAGTTTTTTGACTTCCATTTCGACCATGGGCAATAAAATATGATTGATTTGTCTGAGTTTTTGTCTAAAAGGTTTCACACCAGGCTTTAGGGGTATCTTGTGTTCAATCACAGTGGTGTCATAAATTCTCAGCTCTTCGTATGACCAAGAGAAACTGTCTTTGTACCACCCGAGTAAGTCTTTATACTTGCTTTTTGCCTTGGGAGGAAGGTACCTTGATATTTTTACTATCCTAGGATCCTCTTCGGTCCCTATGTCGCAGTCTTCGACCTCTTCTTGTTGGGGTTGCAAAGCATATTTTAAGGGCATATCATTTTGGTCGAACAGTCTCTCCAAAGGGATTAGCCCCTTTGGAATCTGATTGTTCTTTAAAACCAGCATGCGATGATTAGCGACCTTTTTCTGGAACCCCTGAGGATCCTCTCCCTATTGCATGATCCATGTGTGGTCGTTTTGGTTTTCTTGGTCAACGTGAGTTTTGGCGAAGTCATCCACCATCTCGAGGAACTTCCTGATTTGTTCATCATCCTCAAACACTTGCTAGTGTTGGATATTGTTTGGTATGGAAGGTCTGTTCCTCACCTCTATGTGGTACCTTAGTGTGAAAGCTGTAAGGGGGGCGAACGCTGAGGCTGCTTTGGCTAATGAGTCAGCTTGCATTTTTTCAGAGCATGGGATGAAATGAACATTTACCAACGAGAAGAAATTTTCTATTAAATCCCAGGCACAATTCCTGTAAGATCTTAATCTTGGGTGTTTTGCCTGGTATTGCCGATTTATTTGTTTCACTATCAACTTTGCATCTCTGTATACTTCCAAGTTCTTTATGTTCATCTTTCTGGCAGCTTCCAACCCCAAGACTAGAGCCTCATATTCACATACATTATTAGTGTAGTCTATATCCCACTGAAGCATGTAAGAGAAAGGAATAACAAATTCATTTTCAGGTGCTACAAATAGTACTGCTGCACCTGCTCCTTCATATGACAAGGCACCATCAAAAAACATTTTCCAAATTCCAGTGCTATACATATTTTTGTCTATCTTTCCTGATTCATTTCCATTTATGTAATTGTATTTTGTACAGCTATTTACACCATCATCAAAAGACAAAATACAATTCCCTAGATCTTGATCGACAACATAAACAGGATAATTGTTAGGATTATGTCGGTCTCTCACTGTGTATGCTAGCCTCGTTTCCCTGTATAGCCGAGTAAATTGTCCACCAAACACAGGAATCATGGAGTAGGTCATGTCTAGTTGAAGAGACCCCCCAAGTTTGGCTCCCCATGACCTAGATAGTAGCAAGCCATACTTTAGAGGTATATCGGCGATAACTACATCCATCAGGACGCTTTTCACCGGAACCTATGCAAGAGTGACTACTAAATATTTTATCATACCCATGCACTTAACTCTCCTTGAATCGAAAGAGTAGAGGTCTCCATAAGGCCTGGTGATCTCGAGGCCTAGCCTGTCCATAATAGACTTGGGCATCACATTATGTGAGGTTCTAGAGTCTAGCATGCAGTTATGCAGCAGTCGATCATGCACATTAAGGGTAATATAGAAGGGAGCGACAATGTCTCTGGCACCCTCGAAATGTGGACCAAAAGTGATATTAGGCTTATCGTCCTCCAAGTTTATCATGTCAGAGTGACTTTCTAGATCTGAAAAACCTATTATTTTGGTTATCTGCTTTCGATACAGAGGATTCTTTGCTAATTTGACCAGAGGGATTGGTATTTTGATCTTATTTATCTCATTTTCAAGGCCGAAACCTCCACTACCTTTGTCCATTTCTCTAGTTGAAACCTCAGACTCCTTCTTTTCTAACTTATTTGTTTGTGTTGATTTATTTCCCTTGAGTTTATTTACCGATATATGTGTTTCAACTGTCTTAGTTTCTTTTGCTTGGGTCTCAGCCTCCTTTACTTTGAGATTCTGCGAATCTATCCCTTTTATTTTGCTATTAGGTATCTTGGTCTATTTTGGGGAGGGACCGTATATTTCACCTCTTGGGAGAATTTTCTTGGGTTGAGGAGTTGACGCGGGTTTGTTTCTAGGCCTCAGGTTGTACTTAGATTGGACCTCAGCCATTATAGAATCGGTCACTTCCTGATAGACAGAAACATCAGTGTTGTTTATGTCATCATCTTTATTTGACGATTGCTGAGTGTTCAAGGACTTCTCGTAATCTTCTTTAGCTAAATAAGGCTGTGTGCAGTCGTCGCCCAAATTTGTCACGTCTTCTTCCAGATCCTCGAAATCTTGCAGGTCGTTTCCTCCTATAAAATTTTCATTTTTTAAAGGAGTTTGAATTTTTTGGTCTTCATTTTTAATTTGGCTTTGTTGATTTTGAGGGTTGGGGTTTCTTATGAATTCCCTCTTAATGAAAGGATCTACCTTATATTGATCTAGCTTCATTCTGGAAATCTTATTTGATAACTCTTTAATTATCCTAGCCATGTCATCCATTTTATTATCCGAGGATCTACTAGGCCCTGAGGGTCCCACTTGTTCCCTAAAATGTTTTGTTTCTCGGTTTCCCATTTCCACTTTTGTTTTTAATTTGCCAGAAGCCATCATGTTAGATTCGATCTCTGCGGCATCATCTTTCATTCGGGTCAAGGTAGCCCCTCTCCTTTCTCTCAAAAGAAGTGCGAAATCGGGTTCAAAGGCTCCTGCAAAGGTTACCTTGGCTGCAGGTTGGGATGGTTTAACTTCAACTGGGATCTTATTATATAATTTGTTAAACCTTTGAATGAATTCCATAACAATTTCCGAATTTGTTTTCTTTAAAGACCCAAACTTGGTCAAATAATACAAATGGTCTTTTCTTTCGCCCCATTGTCTAAGAAAAGAATCTTCTAGGGCATCATAGGATAATATCGAACCTTCGGGTAGACTTTGAAACCAGGTTTGTACCTCTCCTTCGAAAGTCTGAACAAATAACCTCGAATACATGTCTTCCTGTTCAATAACTAGGATATCTACAAACTAATCAAAGAAATTTATATGTTCGGTCGCGGTCAGGTCCCCTTCCCCTGTAAATTTAGGTAAGTTTTTCAGGTAGTTTTCAGGAAGGTCATGAAGAGGGATAGACAGGACCAGAGGTGCATATCTGGCAGCTACTTTAGCAAAAACTTGGGAGGCGGGGGCAGCCCTTGGTCCCCCCCCTCCTCCTCCTAGAGCCCTTTCACCTCCTCCTCCTAAAACCCCTCCACCTCCCCCTCTGGCGGCCGCCATCAGTAGTATTGGATAGGAAAATGGTATGTTATACAGAGGGTTCTGGAACAGTAAAAGTGAATCTTTAGCTCCTTCGAGAGATGAAAAAAATGAAGAAGGGTGAAAAGGGATGTGAGGACTTGGTTCCTTGGATTTGCAAGAGATGTAATCAGGGGAACCTGCTGGTGTGGAATCCGAGTATATGGTATACTCTTCGAGACTCAGGGAGGTCAGGAAATCTAACTGAATGGTCAGCAGGATATCGATCGCTGATAAATTTACTGAGGGATTTTCACCTTTATGTACGCCAGATGTTGTTGGATGAATTTCATTTTTAACTTTAGCGAGAGCCAAAGTTGGGTTGGGGGTTTTAGGGGGGAATTGTTACGAAGTTAGAGGTTCAAAAGAAATATTGGCCTTGGGTTGTGTGTACCTATGCTGGTAGGCTGCGGTGGTTGGCTTAAGGGAACATTTTGTTTTCAGTATTTTTTTGGGATCGAAAATGGGCATGGTCTGTTTACCATATGGGTTTTGTCTGGTGTTAATTCGACCGGATGCCATCTTACTTAAACGTGGAGTCGCCAAGTGAATGATAAAAATAGCCTTTAGAAGGTGTTCACTCTTTGTTCACTATCAAAGGGTAGAAACTTGCAAAAATGTCATTCTCCCAGGGAAAAGGTTTCGTAACTTCATCCCCAGCAATGACGCCAGCAAGATGTTGTTCCAGAGTCTGTACGTAAGGATAGAAAGTACAGGGTCTAGGCATCCAAAAGTGAGTAAAAGATAAAAAAGGGGAATCATCAACCTTCAGGAAAAGAAGCTAAGGCGGATTTCTAAGTTGTCTCTGTCTTTCTTCCAAATGTTCTAGGATGCTTATAGCCTGTTCAATTGCGGCCCATGAACATTCGAGTTCTACCCAGGTGATGGAAGTTTTAAGTATGGTGTCAAAAAGGTTCAAAGTGATGCTAGCTTGATCTGATAGGCCGGTTTCAATGTTGGGCTATCTTGTAACAGGAACAATCATGGAGAAATAGAATTTGGAAAGAGAATTCAAGGTTTAAGATGCTACTTCAATTTTTTAACCGTATAAAAGAGAATTTCTGAATCCGATGTTAAAAGTAGAAAACAAACCAAAGGCATTCTCCTGTAACTAAATTAACTTTTTAAAGAATCATGTATGAAATGTGAGAAAACATTAAGTTGTTGATAATGCGAGGCTCCTATCAAGGGAGAATCTCACCCTGTAAACAGAAGAAGAAAAAGCCAAGAAGAAATTTGACAAAGCATAAAATAGAGAGATCTAAAAAGTTCACAGGTCTTGTACCTATTGATAGCTGATACAGAGGAAAAATTGCAAATGATTAGGCGACTAAAAAGTTGGTCACCACAGTAGAAGTTATACTAAATTGCGGCTAAGCATTCATCAGAAATATATATGCGAAATGAAATTTAATATAAGATAACAGAGGAAAAAAAACTCATAACTCAGTCTTCATGGAATCAAGAATCTGCGGATTGATTTGTATTAATTTTCAAAATGAAAATGTCTCTATTACAATCGGCTAAAAAAGGTACCGCCCCTTGGGCTCACTTCAAAATCCCCTATTTATACAAACTTCTAAACATTCGAATTTTAATCGTTCCAGAAGTTTTCAGTTACAAAATGAGAATTTTAAGCGTTTCATTTATTTGTCTTTGTCCTCCTTCACGCAGGCACAACACCTTCCTTTCTTTATTCTTCTTTCTCCAAAAATAGAACAAAATAACACTTGTGGTCATTTGACGCCAGACACCTACCCTTTCGTTTGCCCAATGCAATTGACACACTTTTCGATTAATTGGGCTATCAACTTTGAAGGCTTTGTTTGGTTGTTTGCCTCAACAGTGTAACAATCCTTTGCTAGCTGTGGCAACCTTTCTCCTACTTGTCGGTCTTCAACGATGATAGAACATAGTTGTACACTTGGTTTTATTAACCATTTATCCACTTGGACAATATCAATCTGTCTTATCTGTGATATTTCAGCCTGCTTCCTTTCCTCATTTTCCTTGATATCGAGGAAGTGCTTGGCCGTATTGATCTAGCCCAGTGTCCCAACGTCGCTTTCCCTATCGAGATCCAACAAGATTTCATCTATCAAGCCGAAAGTTTCTTCACAAGAGTTTCGAATTTCTTTGGCTCGTTCTCTGTTGTCTGATATACTATGCTCCCACGCCTTCAGCAAGATATTTCCTCTGGTTTTCTCTGGGATGGAAAGTCTGGAACTACTAGCCAATTCCTTTTTCATCGTGGCTATAACCGCTTCTTGGAAAGTGACCCAAGCCACCCCAGCTTCTATTTCTCTCGAAGAAATGTCTTCCAACACTTGGTCAATGGTCTGGCAATGATTCTGGATGGCTTCCACTTTAGCAAGTAAATCTTTCTGAGCTACTGACACTCTTTTTCGGACCTCAATGGATTGGGATTTGGATATCCTGATATCTATAACCTAGCTCTCGACATAATTCAACTTTACCTGTAACTGCCTTATCAGTTCTTCTTGCCAGCTTACCTGTGCTCAGTTGGTCTGGGCCAACTGATGTGTTTTATCGAGGTCAGATCTGAGCTGCTTGATTTCCTTTTGATCGGCTGCTCTAGCTTGTTCCAAACCTGTGTTCACCTGATCTTTGGCATTTGCCTCTGTTGTAGCCATCTTAGCCTCCAATTTATTGATCAAGTGGTTCTTCCTCTTTAACTACTCCTTTAGAGATCCGATGGAATATTGGTTGGCTGTAGCAAAAGCCCCCAACGTCCCTACTATCTGAGTGGCGAATTCATCCTTTTTCATGGCCTTCCCATCAACTAGGATTTTAAATTTTTTGGCTACTATGCTCGCTTCTCGGCAAATCTCTTGCTTCACGACAACCTTTCTCTTCTTATCGAAGAAAAAGTCGCTCGGAGACAACTCTTCTACAGAAATGGGCGTCAGTTCCACGCCAAAAATCCATCTTGCATCGGGGGTCCCCTTTGTGAACAGTAGGGGAGTGATAGAAGTGATGGGACTACCGATTTCCTTGGATGGATTCTGTGGGATAACAATCGTGTCTGGCTTTCTCGATGCGGGGGATGGCGTAACACTTACCCCTTGTGGGAGCACTTATGCTTGGCTCTGGACTGACTCACCCAATGCAACCACTTCTGGGATTCCTTCCTCTGGGTTCAGAATCTCGGCTTCCTATTCCGGGTTCCCGGTTTCTTCTGTCTTTTCCTGATTTTCCTCTCGGTCAAGACCTGAATCCTTAGGGTCCTTGGCTTCCGTTTGTTGTATATCTATGGTTTGTGGGTTTTTACCCTGTAAAACTGGGGGAAGGCAGCTCCACCGGTGTTCCTGGAACTTGAAAAGATCGGCCCTATCACCAAGTGATAGGCCTTGAATCCGGCTTAGGACCTCGGCATAGGATCTTGCACCTCGGAAGATGTCGTCATGAGATGAGTGCTCATGTTCGTATCTTTTCAAGCCACAACTCACCATGTGATTACTCACGACCTTATGTGGGTCATGTTTCCTAAACTCGAAGTTGACCAATTTAAATTCCTCCAAGGCCATAGCCTCAGCTTTGGCGTGTCCAAAATCTAATAGAGAATATGTATTAAAATGAATGGGAAAGGGCAGCCATACCTTCTTTGAATAACCTTTAAGTTCTTTTCTTATGCCACTTAGCATGGTTTGCCTGGCGATTTCACAACATACTAGCTTATCCGGCACGAATAGTGGTAGAGCATATGGGGGAACCAAGGCGTTGAAAACCCTGATGTATGAAAATTCTTCTTCTACATACCAGTCAGCCACACTACTCAAGTTGGCCGCGATGCTATCTGATCAGAATCTGGACCAGGGGTCAAATTTTAGCTCAAAAATCAACATTCTCGGAATTGCCTCAAAACGAACGAGAGCATAGCCCTCATCATCACGAGCCCAACGCAACTCGTTTCGTCTCAAATGGACATCGGGAGCAAGAGATATCACGATCTGTTCGAATCGCCAAACAGGTAGAAAAAAGGGATGTTGATTGTGCAGTCCGTATAGTCCGTACAGATGTTGACGTGGCATGACCGTACACTGATGTGGCAGAGGTGACGTGGCTTGAACTACATGATGATGTGGCATTTTATTATTGGCAGTTGTGGTCGAATCAGTTGACGACACGTGGCAATTTCTTGGCAAATGTTATGGTGCCACGTGGCCCAGTCATGCGCTGCCATGTGGCACCCCTTTATTGGCTATGGTTTGTTAGTTCAAAAGTTTGTGGAGTTCATGGGGATCGAACCCCGAACCTCCTCTCTCGTCCAAGCTTTAACAAAGTCCGCCCTACCAACACACCACACACTGTTGCTTGTTATATAAACAAGTTAATATGTATTTAAGTTTGGTTTTTTGTTAAGTTGGCGGGGGGTCGGGCCGGGACTTAGCCCTGGCCCACAGTTGTATTGCGCATTATTATATGACCGTGCCTGTTGGTAAATAGTGCGCACGGGGGTGTTTCATATATAGCCCGCGGTTATAACAAATTACCATATGACGATTATAAACGGAGGTTTGGCGCGCAGAGTATTTCATATGTGTTTGCAAATGTAAACCACACGGTTCTATTGTGATTGTATGTGACCACCGTTGCAAAGGGAACGGGGTTTGTTATTTTTAAATGGATAGCCCGTGGTTTTATGAATTAGCATATGACCCTATCTCTTTGCGCGTGGGGTTTTGAAATTGGTTCAAACGGTTTCATTTGCGCCCACCACTTGTCACTTGCATGTTGAACGGTGGCAACTTAGCCCTTTTTATGTGTGGGACATGGCCATATGGCCCCCATGCGCCCAACAACTCCGATTTTGGGGGCTCTAATTCCGTTAACTATTCGACAATTTGGCACATTTTGTGGAGATGCGCCCGGGTGCTAGGTTTAGGCACGGGAAACACCCAGAAGCCAGGTTACTCTCACACAGGTGCGAAATGGCGAACCAGAGACAGCAAGCTTGAAGGAGAAAAATGGCAGGAGGCCTAACTTCTTCATCTTTTGGCCAAATGAGGTGCCGAAAAATCCCAACTAGGGGTTTTTGGATGTTCTGAATCCATTGGCACTATTTTCACAGCCATTTGAAGACTTCTTTTGCAGGTTTTTAACCATTGAGGTTTGAGGAAGCTCTAGGGAGCTTGAAGCCCTCATTGTTTGAGGCCATGCTCAGATGAGCCCTAGTCTATTTTCTGTGACTGAATAGTCATTTTTGACTGATTGTTATGCTCTGAACACATTGGGATAGGTTTCAGATCCATTGGAGGACTTTTACAGGTGTTTTTTCCATAGAGAAGCTCAGGGAAGCTTAAAGGCTACATGTAGAAGAGGTCATGATTGGATGAGACAAGATCCATTTTTAGAGTTCTATTAGTCATTTTTGGGGTTTTTATGTATTCTGAACCCAATGGTACATTATTTAAATCCATTGGAGTTGAGCAGCATCTTGTAAAATAATTTTTGACAAACTAATCCCAAGAGCCTAGTCCATTGAAGGAGGCTCAAGGAGATGTAGCCCAGAGAGGGGTGAACTCCTTTATCATCTTGTTATTGTTGTGAGTTTGATGGGTTATTTGCTGCAAGTTATGTTGCTGTGTATTTGATTAAAGCACATATTTAACCATTTAAAAGAACATTTCCTCACACATGAACATTGAAAAGAAGAAGCATGAACTTAACACATAAATCATCTTGCATATTTTAACACATTGAGCAAGGTCCTGTAAAGTTTATTTATTGATGTAGAGGGTGCTTGCATAGAAAAACAAGTCAGCCTTCTATTTTTAGATCAGATGGTATCAGAGCATAGTTTGTTTTGCTCATGTATTTGCCATTGATAGCTTGAGATTTAGCTGTTGGTATTTGTGCAAGTTTTGTGTTGAAGTTTGATATCTTGCAAGGATGGAAGAAGCTTCAAAC
>SNQJ01S0003170.1:217511-229801 GCA_010110895.2 Picea sitchensis
TTTTTTTTTTTTTTTTTTTATAACATCATTTATTTATTCAAGTGTCGATTTGAAGGTTTTTATGTGCTACTGTATGAGTTTTGAAGGCCATGTTTGAAAAATGTTGTGATTTGGGGTTGATTTTCGTGTTTTTTTTGGAAAAATATGGGTTTTTTGGGCTAGCGTTCTCGTTTTGAGGTCACAGTTCTCATTAAGTTGGTAACTATGTTAAATGGAATGACATATTTCTAGGGTGCAAATATGAGGTACCAATGGACAGATCTAGAGCAGATCCGAGTTATCAGCAAGCATATCTAGCAGATTTGAGGTATCAATGAATAGATCTCTTATAGAGCTGAGGTACTAGTGGACAAATCTAGTGCAGATATGAGGTATTAACAGACAGATCTAGTAGATTTGAGGACCAACATACAGATCTAGTGCAAATCTGAGTGTCCAACAAACAGATCTGGGCAGATCAGGCAAAGAGTTTCTTCAGAGCTAAAGTTGTCAGGTTTGTTGTAATTTGTATTTTTCTTCAATGGGCCATTTTCCCAGTAAGGGAGCCCTTGTATGCTTGGAGTCATTATTAATGAAAAGATGAATTTAAGGGCATAATTTATGTGTGCAAGCGTGAAGTTTGGTTTCCAAATTGCTTTCGTTGTTTTATCTATTTCCAACAAATATATTTTATTCCATGTGTTGTGATTTAATTATCAACAAGACAAAACACAAGGTAGTAATTTATCTAGGTGGTAGGAATTGAGATTCTAATACACATAACTATAATCATGATGAACATATAACCACAACAATTACATATGCAACACATAAATAGGTTTAGATATGGACATCTCAAATTTCTATATCAGTCTAACTGAGCCCAAATAGTTACTAAACAATGGATTACTAAGATGAGAAAAATCAAAGTTCTAACTGCCTAAGGCCAAATATGGGGCGTTACATTGGGAATGTGATTATTGTTGTTATTGTGCATTTAACAATTATTATTTTTGTAGTTTGTATGATGTGCTAATTTTGATTTGCAGTTGGATTTCACTACACCATGTGGTATCAATGCAAGAGTTCTTGTCTTGTTTGGATATTGAAGATGAGACAAAATACAAGAAGAACATTGTTGTGAAGACGATGATGCAGATAGTAAGAATGAAGAAAATTAGACCACTGGTTATGTGAGATGAAGTGTATGAATACTACCTATTGGGGATTTGTTGAAGGAGATTCACCCAAAGGAAGGTTGAGGAGCATTGGTGTAAAAAATAATAGTCTATTTGTACAACCTTGAGCAAGAGGTGCTCATTGTACTACAAACACTAAGACATTGTTCATTTTGTTCTCGTGTTAACTTGTGACTTGTAGAGATGGTAGAGGAGGTTGTCACCTAGGAGTAAAGAGAATGTTATATAAAAATTGTAGTATGGATTTGAGAAAAATCCTAAGATAAAGGTTTTAAGAAGATGAAGATTGAAGGTTTTGTGAGAAAGAAGATGAGTGGCAAAGAAAAGTGCAAGAGATATTTGCACATGTGGGAGGTTTAGAGAAGGCCCATAAAAAAGAAGAGGTTGTAGGGGAAACCATCACGGAGATGAAAAGATCTTTGAGGAAATTTATTAAAATGTTAAGTTGGCCATTTGAACTAAGCTAGTTTTCTCTTTTCTTTATTTTTACAAAGCTATTTTTATTCCTTGCGTTTCAACATTTTAACACAATTTTGTTTCATAAAACTAACTACCACCATTATAAATTATGAAAATTTACATTTAAAAATAAAAGATAGAATATTGTTTTTAAAAGTTTAAAATAATAGAATAAAAAATGTTTTTTTCAATATAAATAAGTAAAAAGTAAACAAAATAATGAAAAAAAATATTATTAAAATTTTCATATAAATTTTATACTAATAAAAAATAGTCAAAATAATTTATTAAAAAAAATCATATAAAATTACTTGGAAATCCTTTTTATGTAAACTTTGCATTATAAAATTTCTTCACCATATTTTAAGCATATTTGATCCCTTCACTAACATGAATCATAGATCTCCAATATTTAAAGTTTCAACTTCCCCTTCACTAACATGATTGCTGACTGGAACTGGCTCCTGGAAAAAGTGAAAATAATAATTGAAAATTGGTGCAACCGCTGGCTCTCTCTCGATGGGTGTTTCACTCTCTTAAAAGTTGTCCTGGAAGGTCAACTCGTCTATTGGATGGCTTTGGCTGCCCTCCCATTGACAGTGCTCCACAAACTCCGCAAGCTCTCCTTCAACTTCCTTTGGTCAGGTTGTTCAACTACACCTTGCCTCCATCTCAGTAACTGGGATGCACTTGAAAAGCCTAAACACAAAGGTGGATGGGGCCTCAGAAACATCCTCTTCTTCAATTTAGCGCTTGCAACAAATACAATTTGTCGTGTGTTAACAACTATAGGGATTTGGCATTCTGTCATCTTGGACAAATATCTCCCACATACATCAGCTGTTGCTTGGCTTAGATCGCCTCCATCCACCCCCAGTTTTTCCTCCTACACTTGGATGAACTTGGCTTGGACGACTCCACCCATATCACACTGGATCTCTTGGAATCCGGGACTGGCCACTCCATACACCTTGGTCAGGATCAGATTCTGGGCCTGGGAGACACTTCATTATTATCGGATCAACTTCTCACATTTCTTCACTCCCTACACATCTATTTTCTCTTCCAAGAAAAAGATGCGAGAGGTTCCAATTCCATCACCCACTGCTGGCGCTCTAGTGTGGATCTTGGCATGCCATTTCCTCTCACTTTAGAGTGGGATCAATTTACTTTCTCATTACAGACAATAGGTATAAAGCTATAAGAGAGAGAGGGCATTCTCCTTTGGAATGGAGGTGACTCCTCTGGGCGCCTAACTGCTTCAAATCTTTATGCAACCATCACAAATCTATAGTGGCCGTGTCCAATAGAGGGCTGGAGGAAAAACTTCTGGGGCTAGAACATCCCAATGAAGATAAAAATGTTCACTTGGCTATCCTTCGAAAACAAATTAAATACCTGGGATATCCTTCAGAGAAAAGGATGGATCATACCAAGCTTTTGCTCACTTTGTCGCGGGGAGGAGGAATCAACACTTCATCTATTTGTTAGTTGTCTATTTACACATCACGTTTGGGAAAGGATCTCTAAGACTTTGCATTTTACTTCAACCTGGGACAGACCAACGCTTCTGGAGTGTTTTAATCGATGGAAGAACACACAACCTACTCTGCGCACGATCCCATCCTTCATCTACTGGTATGTGTGGATAGAACAAAACAATTCTATCTTTACAAATGCGTTCCCCTCCACCTCCTCGGTAATTTACAAAGCCCTCGACGTTTTTACCAACTGGAAAAATTTACACAGGAGACAAAAAAATCCAAAGCTTAGGCTCAAGACAATGATCTCTAAGGGATTGCCTATTGGCTGGTTCGATGACACTGCTCAATCGGATGGCCACAACTGTGGAGCAGGTGGTCACATTCATATATCAAATAACTCATTCTATTGTTGGACTCTAAGTTGCGGTCCCGACACCAATACAAAGGCAGAATTGATGGGGGCCTGGGCTTCCCTCCTCTTGGCCACTGGGATGAATCTTTTTGACTTCCAACTTCTTGGGGACTCTAAAATCGTGATAGACTGGTTAAAATCCAAAGGCAAGTTACAGGTCTCCTCCCTTCTTGGTTGGATGGACAAAACTCGAGAGCTTCAACAAAAGTTTAGGTAGCTCACTCTAATTCACACTCCGAGAGAAAACAATAAGAAAGCAAACGCCCTCTCAAATATTGCTCTTCAGAAGCAAGCCGACCTACTTTCCTATAATCACTGGCTCGGAAACAATGAGGGCCCTTTCGTCCATATAAATTTCTTTTAAGTCCCCCACAATTTTTGGTTCTTCCCTGGCACATTTAGTTTACTTTGAATTAATGTTTTCTGCACTTGTCTCTGCAATTTTGCATGAGAAAGATTTGTCAGTGTTTCAGTTCTCGACAAAATTTCTATACACTTTTTTGGCTACAATCATTGACCTTTATTCAGGGACTGGATAATAGCCATTCATAGGTGATCATCATCGAAGAAAGCACTATATTTTGTAAACTCTCGCGATGTAAAAATTATATTATCAATATAATCGATAAATTTTTCTGTTGAAAAAAACTTCCCCTTCTTCTCATTATTAAATTAATATTAAATTAACTTAAAATTTAACTTTTAAAACAAACATGTATATTAGGTTTTCTCTTTGTAATTTCACTCTTATTTAATATATTAAATAAGAATCCACTTTAAAATAAGGAGAGCAATAAAACTTTAATAGATACACTCACTTAAAATTTTATATATAAGAATTGGTTTAAAACTTTAATAGATACACTCACTTAAAATTATATATATAAGAATTGGTTTATAGTAATGATAAAATAATGGGCAAGGAGTTTTCTAACCTTTAAAATTTAAGGGTTGGTAACCTTTAAAATTTAAGGGTTGGTAATTTTAGTTGGTTTATAGTAATGATAAAATAATGGGTAAGGAGTTTTTTAACTTTTAAAATTTAAGGGTTGGTGATTTTAGATAAAGTTAATGAAAATATTTTTTTCACAAATTATTAGGTAAAAAATATTCAAAATAAATTAAAAAATGTTTAATAAAATTTGACAATATTTTCTCCACAATTTAATATGTAAAAATTGTTTAAAATAAATAAAAAACATTCAATAAAATTTGAGCATCGATAAACCCATTTGCATGTCCAAGATTAAACAAAATTGATGGAAAATATTAAACATCAAGGGTGTAGAGAACCATCATCTCTATGTGTTGAAGCTGCCCTGGGATACCACGAAAGAAACAAAGCCAAAGGATGTCGTGTTCTTTTATTATTGTATTGGTGAATAAATAGTTGTTGTTTTCAACACTAACAAGAAGTTAAAGCCATCAACATTGATACAATTAAAAGACAAGACATAATACATTTAAGTTGTTGCAATTAAAAAGCTTGTAGTTGGACCTTAGGTTGTAAAGGTCGGTTCACCTACTTGGTGTGCACCCACCCTTCTGTCAATTTTGTCAGTGGCGTATCCTTGGTCTTCATTGGTTGGGTCGCAGTTCTAGGGTTGTTACTTTGAAAAAATAGAGTGCTCAAAACACGTTTATGATTTGATACATGTAACAAACAGGAGAGAAAAATGTGTTGAATGTCCCATTGAACAAATAATTGTATGCTTATAAATACATAAAATTATGCTTCAATATAAGCACACTATCTTAGCACACTAATAAATTGTTAGGAGAATATCACACCAAAGGTGTAGAGAACCATCATTTCTATGTGTTGACGCTGCCTTGGTCTAAACTGAGCTACCACTAAAGAAATGAAGCCAAAGGGTGTTGTGTTCTTTTATTATTGTACTAATGAAAATGCATAGTTGTTGTTTTCAACATTAACAAGAAGTAAAAACCGCCAACATTGGTACAATTAAAAGACGAGGCATAATACATTTAAGTTGTTGCAGTTAAAAAGCTTGTCGTTGGATCTTGGGTCGTAAAGGTCAATTCTCCTACTCGATGTGCACCCACCCTTCCATCCATTTTGTTAGTGGCATACCCTTGGTCTTCACTAGCTGGATCACAGTTCTGGGACTGTTACTTTGAAAAAATTAGAGTGCTCAAAACAAGTTTACAATTTGATACATGTAAACAAACGAGAGAGCAAACTGTGTTGTGTGTTTTATTGAACAAATAATTGTATGCTTATAAATACATAAAGTTATGCTTCAAGATAAATACACTATCTTAACACACTAATAAATTGTTCAAAGAATATCACACTAAGGGTGTAGAGATCAATCATTTCTATGTGTTGAAGCCGCCTTGGCCTAGAGTGAGCTACCATGAAAGAAATGAAGCCAGAGGAGGTCGTGTTATTTTATTATTGTATTGTTGAATGCATAGTTGTTGTTTTCAACATTAACAAGAAGTAAAAGCTCTCAACATTGGTAAAATTAAAAGACGAGGCATAATATATTTAAGTTGATGCAATTAAAAAACTCGTAGTTGGATCTTGGGTTGTAAAGATCCGTTCTCTTACTTGGTGTGCACCCGCCCTTCTGTCCATTTTGTCCACAACATACCAAAGCAAGTTTATGAAAAACAAAATTATGTTGAGTATTATATTGAATAAATACTTATATACTTATAAATACATAAAGTTATGATTCAAGATAAACACACTATCAATATTTCAACCAAACATCAAAATAAGAACTAATTAATATTTCAACCAAACATCAAAATATTATAAATACATAAAGTTATGATTCAAGATAAACACATTATAGATATTTCAACCAAACATCAAAATAAAAAACTAATTAATATTTCAACCAAACATCAAAATATTATAAATAAGTTATGATTCAAGATAAACACACTATCAATATTTCAACCAAACATCAAAATATTATAAATAAGTTATGATTCAAGATAAACACACTATCAATATCTCAACCAAACATCAAAATAAAAACTTATTAATATTACAACCAAACATAAAAAAAATATAAGCTAATAAATTGAGAGAATCTAACATTCCAAATAAATCCTACAACCTATGCATCACAATGATCAATACACTAACGAGCTTCAATCTTCGTTATAATCAAATATCACACATTAAATATACTTGAAATTGATCCAATTTGATCAATACACTAACCAAGTACAATATTCTCATATAATCAAATATCACACATTAAATTATATAAATTATAAAACAAGTGAGAATTAATAATTGCCAAAAGGTACCCACAATTACACCGATTGTGATTGTAATATGCGAACGCCATATCACCTCTTGAGCCCGCCAGAGTGGGCATCTCCTGGATATTAAGGTCCCGATTAGCACGAGAATAAATTGCCCACGTCTCCACTTAACCTAAGTTGGGAAAAAAATACGAATTCAGATGTTGAAGCTGCAATTTGAATACATTTCTGAAAACTCGCTGGGCAGTTGAACTCTATATCGCTTTGTCTTCTTCAGTCCATGCATAAATTACAGATTCTGAGAAGAAGGAGACGATTTTTGGTTACTGTGGTAGGAGGTTTGGTTTTTGAGTCGTCAGTATTGTGTCGATTATTAGCCAGTGATATATAAAGGTGTTTTTGCCAATTTGTTGCAAAGGGGGGATTGGTTGTTCTGACCAAGCGAACTGTTATCAATTTAACCAGGGGCCATTCTGTATATGTCGCTGAGGCGGATTTGGTTACTGTTTATGTTTGCTCAGTGGCTCTGTTGTGTATAAATTTCAATAAAGAAAGTTGTGGTTGGTAATGTTGTTCATTCATGTCTGAGTGTTGTAATTCGGAATGAGATTATTGTTGTTATTGTACATTTAACAATAAATATTTTTGTAGTTTTTGTGCTGAGCTAATTCTTTTGCAATGAGATTTCTAGTGACCTGCCTAGTGAGTAGAAAACCCTAGTGAGATTTTTACAGATCAAGGGCCTCGCTTGATATCTTCAAGGAAGTGGGCCTTATCAACACCTTATCAGCGAACTACCACAGAAGGATCCTTTAGTCAGGCTGTGGGTGTGGAAACGCTGCCACCCATGTGGCTCCCAAATTTCCTTGACCAACTCCTAATGATAGTTTCAGGAGGAGCAGAACCCACAAAATAACCTAACAATGTTTCTTACAAAAAAGCATTACAGACCTTGTCATTTTTCAACAACAAAAATATCAATGGGGATTTCGTCAAGTTCAGAATTACCTTGTGATAGACTTACGGAACGAACTTTCCCAACACCTTGAGCAGTATCATAACTGCTGCCAAATCCGTCTTCGCTTCCAAAAACAATAATAGCATTTTCGGGTGGACAGTGAGCCATAATAAGCTTCCGAAAATGCCTTACAATGGCCCCCGCTAGCAATCAGGGACAATTGTGCTGAATCCAATTCGACGAGACTAGCATTAAGTGCAGAAGGCACGAGGGATTGCATGCAATCCTCAGACCTTTACTCAAACACTAGCAGAGCGAGCTCACACTTTGGTTGCAATCCAAGATGTAAGCGAGTTTGACTGGATTACTTGACAAATATGACTGTTTTTTGGAGCTTTTACTGTTTTGATAGTATTTTTTGATCTTTGCCTATTTAATTTATTTGCAGAGTTTCATACAAAGTTTTTCCCAATCTTTCATGAGCCCAAGTCATAGGTTTTGTCAAGTGGTTCCGACGTCCCAGTCTTGTGACTTGCTTTTCACATGCATATAAGCAGCAAAGCTCGTCAAAACTCCAGAAAAAGTAAAGGAGCCAGACTGACATTGATCAAGTCGTATTGCAATGTACAAGGAAGCTGAACAATGTATTTGTAGGAAAACTATCATCTAAATTGAGAAAGCTGAGACACTATGGAAACTGAACATTTTGGTTTTCTCTCGAAGACAAGGATCTTCGGGCTTCCTTTAGGAAACTGGCAAACTGGGTTTGCCAACAAAGATATGTCCTTCTATAGTGCTCTGCTTGGAGGTGTGGTTGTTTCCTCAGGCCACTCAAGTTTGTATGAATGCAGGGAAGCTTGTCTCGGCCTGCTTGATTTGAATTGTTTAGAATCCAATAGTTGGAAGATGGATGAATTCCTGACAGTATTTGGCTGCCATCGTATATCCTTGTAAATGCTTGATGTTTGCAACTTCCCAACTGGCAGTTATCTGTCTTCGGGATCTGATCACAAACATTCTGTGTCTTTGTATTAACTGTTAAGCTTGTTGTGAAGCCCAGCAACCTC
This sequence comes from Picea sitchensis, assembly GCA_010110895.2. Lineage (NCBI taxonomy): Eukaryota > Viridiplantae > Streptophyta > Pinopsida > Pinales > Pinaceae > Picea > Picea sitchensis. Next base: position 226,322 of record SNQJ01S0003170.1, read on the forward strand.
CGACTGATCTCCTCAATATTCACAGCTGCACATTATTTGCTGGTTCTTGCTTTGCCTCAAGCTCATTTAAAGAAGTTAAGCAATTAACCAGCAATCTAACCATGCTTGCAGCTGGATGAGTTTCATTATAATTGTGATTTTGTGTTGGTGAAGCTCAGGGCTCGAATGTAATGTCATTCTTATCATGCATCCATGTTCAAAGATGCACTACCTTCTATGCTCTGTTGCCTTTTTTGCAATAAATCCCAATCAGTATGCTGCTGAGCTGGGAGGACAATAAAATTGTGGCCAGTCCCAGTCCCATGAACCTTGCCAATTTCCAATAAAAGGGTTATAATTATGACATATTGAAGAATGATAAAATTGAACACATCATGGAATGATTATTTCTGTTACCTGATTGTGTAAATCTACTCAACCAAACATTGGACACAACAAAAATGTTGAAATTTTATTGAAGTAAAAGAAACCTTCAACAATCAGATAACCTCAATATATACATGTCAATGTCAGATGCGAATAAGATGCATCAAACATCTGGAGACGGATGCAATCAGTATCTTTCCCATTCATATGATGCTTACAACATCTTCTAACAAGGTCTGCGTTCATGGACCAGGTTCATGATTTTATCTGTTTTAACTGATAAGCTTGAAGATGAATTTCATGAAGTTTTTCAGCATAAGCTATGCTAAGTCCCATAAATTAATTCCAGAACAGGTCCAAATTGCACAAAGGCTTCCCAAGAAGCAATAGCCCTGCAGCTCCTCTGCATTTGGAGGTGCCTGAACCTGCTCAATCCCAGTTGTGCTTTTGTCTCTAAAAGTAGTGACCCAAAGACTGATAAGACTTGTGTTGTGACTATTATCTAAGGAAACACCCAAAAGTCAAACATTGCTTTAGAAAGGGGAGGTTGCAGATGACTGGCCTGTGGCCAGAAAATAGCTCGGTGCAGTACACAAGTTCATGAAACAAGCATATCAGGATGGTGCAGCTGTGGCCAATCAAATGGTTCTTGCTGATGTATTTTCTTTCTTGGGTGATACAAGTGTCATCAATACTTGTTTCCAATTTAAATCTTATAATATTCACTGCTAGTGTATGCTTTTGGGGCATCATACATTGGATCAGATAATATTTCAATTCCTTGGTCAGAAAAGAGAGACTGACCATATTTATTCTCTCCATATTCTGGACTGTTCAACCAATTTGTGCTCCTGCCATCTCCATGGATTTGAATTCTATTGTATTGACTATCTCTCTCACTCCCAAAATCATTGTCGTCAAACACACTCCATTGAGGATCTGGGGCAATGCTTGCACCATACTCAGAACTTGCATTGCTACTAGTAGCTATTGGAGAGTCATGTATACTAGATCGCTTGCTTTTGATGGCTCCTGCTCGGACAGTATCCCGGGATGAGTTTGACATGATGGTCATATGAGGCTGGAAACTACTTGGTGTAATTTGCCTTATATCCTGAAAACAGCAGAGAAGAAATGTCAATTTTTATTGAAGCTTCTGCATACAACAGTCTTTTCCACAAGTGCAACACAAGCATGTTCCATGAGTATGAATTATCAATGCTGCACGCCAAATTGCAAGACAGACTGCATTCATTTTAGGCAAAAGAAGAATAGTGCAGTAAGGTCCATGCCAAGACAAATTATGCAGACAAGATTGTTGAGTCAATAGTAAATACATACCATGTGTTTGAGAGCCATATCCAAGGCTGGCTTTGAGAGTGTCCTCCCAAAGCCAATATTCTCTTGAGATGACATTGACTTCACTGTCTTTTTGGGTTGCAAAGTGGCATTGACAGACTGAGTAGTTGCTTCCTTTACTATACCTTGAGAGAGAGATCTCCTTGCATCTATGCCTTTCCTTACCATATTGTTGCCAAGTACAACAGGCATTGTCACGCAGTGAATGCCATTACTATGCAGTTTGGTAGTCTGCAAACTAGACCTATCACCATTAAGGCTGTCATATGAAACTCTTCCTCTTGTTCTGCTTGGTGAACATGACTGTCTTCTTGGCATGTTTATGGTAGGAGCTTCAGCTGTACACTGCACAGAGCTGGGGGCTCCAGGTCTACTTCTATTAGCTAAAGCTGCTTTTTCTGGCATTGTAGTCCTTAGATTTGGAGGTGTTTCAAGTGAAAAAACAGGTATTAAAGAAGACTGCAAAGGCTTTGTTTTCACTCTTAGAGAAGTTCCTTGTGGCATTGCTGAATTTTTGGATGGCATGGTGCTAGCTTTGCTCACAGAAGAAGATTGTGGAGGAACTGAATTCTTCTGACTTAGTTTTGGCATGGAAGATCGACACGGTGGTTTTGATAACTGCATGGATGACCTTGGTGAGGGCTTTGATGCAGACAATATTGACCTTGATGACATGGTAGAAGACCTTGAAGAAGCTGCGGATTTTGGTGTTGTCACTGAAAATTTCTGTGTTGCTGTGCTTGTTAAACCATTGATCCCATAGGAGGGCTTTGATGCAGACACAATTGACTTTGATGAGGGGTTAGAAGACCTTGAAGAAGCTGTAGATTTTGGTGTTGTCACTGAAGGTTTCTGTGTTGCTGTGTTTCTTAGACTGACATTCCCATAGGACGGCTTTGGTGCATAGATTCTTAACCTTGATGAGGTGGTGGAAGACCTTGAAGAAGCTGCAGATTTTGGTGTTGTCACTGAAGATTTCTGTGTTGTTGTGTTTGTTAAACCATTTCTCCCATAGGAGGGGGTTATCTGACGTGAATTTGAACCGCCCCTCACAGTTTTCAATGAAGGTTCTATCCGAAGGTTAGGGAGCTGCACATTGTAGAAAGTCAATTTCATGTACCAGAAACTTCAGACATCCCAAAAACAGAAACAGCCTATTATATGTCAATCAAATCTACAAAGAACCAGCAAGCAATATGGTAAAACCTAGAATTACCAATCCCTTCAACATAGTAATGAAAAACAAGAAGAAAGCACCCAGAGGACCACAAATAGGACTACAATAGAGAAAAAGAATAGTACCTCTGCAACTATAATTGGAAGGTATAAATTAATATCATATATTGCAAGTGCAGCATTGAAATTTGAAAGCAAACTCAAAATAACACAAGGGCAGAGAAAACGCTGTATCACACACATAAACAGTGTTCATGGACAGATGCAACATGGATTGAGGAAATCGTGTCTTTATCAGTAAAATTTCATCAGACCATTGAACAGTTTCACTTTGACATAAAAGTCCCATATGCTTTTCTTTTCAATTATTAGTTTTTCCTATGAAGCTTCTTTCAATATTTACAGTATGCTACGAGACTTCTAAGTTCTCACCAAGGAAGGTTTACAATTAAATAGAGGAGAAAATAACTTTTGTCCCAGCTTACGGTCTCTGTCCACATACTTCAATGTTAAGATATTCTATACTAATCAACGGTAAAAACTCTATCAATTAACCTTGACTTTGGTTAATGAATGCCT
>SNQJ01S0003170.1:253459-270523 GCA_010110895.2 Picea sitchensis
TAGCACCATTTTTTGATTTGGGGTTGATTTTCATGTTTTTTTTGGAAAAATATGGGTTTTTTGGGCTAGAGTTCTCGTTTTGAGGTCACAATTCTCATTAAGTTGGTAACTATGTTAAATGGAATGACATATTTCTAGGGTGCAGATATGAGGTACCAATGGACACATATGAGGTACCAATGGACAACTCTAGAGCAGATCCGAGTTATCAACAGGCATATCTAGCAGATTTGAGGTATCAATGAATAGATCTCTTGCAGAGCCGAGGTACTAGTGGACAAATCTAGTGCAGATATGAGGTATTAGCAGGCAGATCTAGCAGATTTGAGGACCAACATACAGATCTAGTGCAAATCTGAGTGTCCAACAAATAGATATGGGCAGATTAGGCAAAGAGTTTCTTCAGAACTAAAGTTGTCAGGTTTGTTGTAATTTGTATTTTTTTTTCAATGGGCTATTTTCCCAGTAAGGGAGCCCTTGTATGCTTGGAGTCATTATTAATGAAAAGATGAATTTAAGGGCATAATTTATGTGTGCATGTGTGAAGTTTTGTTTCCAAATTGCTTTCGTTGTTTTATCTGTTTCCAACAAGTATATTTTATTCCATGTGTTGTAATTTAATTATCAACAAGGCAAAACACAAGGTAGTAATTTATCTAGGTGGAAGGAATTGAGATTCTAACACACGTAACTATAATCATGATGAACATATAACCACAACAATTACATATGCAACACATAAATAGGTTTAGATATGGACATCTCAAATTTCTATATCAGTCTAACTGAGCCCAAATAGTTACTAAACAATGGATTACTAAGATGAACAAAATCAAAGTTCTAACTGCTTAATGCCAAATATGGGGTGTTACATTGGGAATGTGATTATTATTGTTATTGTGCATTTAACAATTATTATTTTTGTAGTTTGTATGATGTGCTAATTTTGATTTGCAGTTGGATTTCACTACACCATGTGGTATCAATGCAAGAGTTCTTGTCTTGTTTGGATATTGAAGATGAGACAAAATACAAGAAGAACATTGTTGTGAAGACGATGATGCAGATAGTAAGAATGAAGAAAATTAGATCACTGGTTATGTGAGATGAAGTGTATGAATACTACCTATTGGGGATTTATTGAAGGGGATTCACCCAAAGGAAGGTTGAGGAGCATTGGTGTAAAAAAGAATATTCTATTTGTACAACCTTGAGTAAGAGGTGCTCATTGTACTACAAACACTAAGACATTGTTCGTTTTGTTCTTGTGTGAACTTGTGACTTGTAGAGATGGTAGAGGAGGTTGTCATCTAGGAGTAAATAGAATGTTGTATAAAGATTGTAGTATGGATTTGAGAAAAATCCCAAGATAGAGGTTTTATGAGGAAGAAGATTGGAGGTTTTGTGAGAAAGAAGATGAGTGGCAAAGAAAAGTGCAAGAGATATTTGCACATGCGGGAGGTTTAGAGAACACCCATAAAAAAGAAGAGGTTGTAGGGGAAACCATCAAGGAGATGAAAAGATCTTTGAAGAAATTTATTAAAATGATCTTTGAGGAAAATTATTAAAATGTTAAGTTGGCCATTTGAAGTAAGTTAGTTTTTTCTTTTCTTTATTTTTACAAAGCTATTTTTATCCCTTGCGTTTCAACATTTTAACACAATTTTGTTTCATAAAACTAACTACCACCATGATAAACTATGAAAATCTAGATTTAAAAATAAAAGATAGATTATTGTTTTTAAAAGTTTAAAATAATAGAATAAAAAATGTTTTTTTCAATATAAATAAGTAAAAAGTAAACAAAATAATGAATTTTTTTTTATTAAAATTTTCATATAAATTTTATACTAATAAAAAATAGCCAATAATTTATTAAAAAAAATCATATAAAATTACTTGAAAATCTTTTTTAATCCTTTTTAATGTAAACTTTGCATTATAAAATTTCTTCACCATATTTTAAGCATATTTGATCCCTTCACTAACATGAATCATAAATCTCTAATATTTAAAGTTTTAACTTCCCCTTCACTAACAGGATCACTGACTGGAACTGGCTCCTGGAAAAAGTGAAAATAAGAATTGAAAATTGGTGGAACCGCTGGCTCTCCCTCGATGGGTGTTTCACTCTCTTAAAAGTTGTCCTGGAAGGTCAACCCGTCTATTGGATGGCTTTGGCTACCCTCCCATTGACAGTGCTCCACAAACTCCGCAAGCTCTCCTTCAAGGTCGGGTTGTTCAACTACACCTCGCCTCCATCTCAGTAACTGGGATGCACTTGAAAAGCCTAAACACAAAGGTGGATGGGGCCTCAGAAACATCCTCTTCTTCAATTTAGTGCTTGCAACAAATACAATTTGGCATGTGTTAACAACTACAGGGATTTGGCATTCTGTCATCTTGGACAAATATCTCCCACATACATTAGTTGTTGGTTGGCTTAGATCGCCTCCATCCATCCCCAGTTCTACCTCCTACACTTGGAGGAACTTGGCTTGGACGACTCCACTTATATCACATTGGATCTCTTGGAATCCGGGGACTGGCCACTCCATACACCTTGGTCAGGATTAGATTCTGGGCTTGGGAGACACTTCATTATTATCGGATCAACTTCTCACATTTCTTCACTCCCTACACATCTATTTTCTCTTCCAAGCAAAAGATGTGAGAGGTTCCAATTCCATCACCCACTGCTGACGCTCTAGTGTGGATCTTGGCATGCCATTTCCTCTCGCTTTAGAGTGGGATCAATTTACTTTCTCATTACAGACAATAGGTATAAAGCTATAAGAGAGAGAGGGCATTCTCCTTTGGAATGGAGGTGACTCCTCTGGGCGCCTAACTGCTTCAAATATTTATGCAACCATCACAAATCTATAGTGGCCGTGTCCAATAGAGGGTTGGAGGAAAAACTTCTGGGGCTAGAACATCCCAATGAAGATAAAAATGTTCACTTGGCTATCCTTTGAAAACAAATTAAATACCTGGGATATCCTTCAGAGAAAATGATGGATCAGACCAAGCTTTTGCTCACTCTGTCGCAGAGAGGAGGAATCAACACTTCATCTATTTGTTAGTTGTCTATTTACACATCACGTCTGGGAAAGGATCTCTGAGACTTTGCATTTTACTTCGACCTGGGACAGACCGACGCTTCTGGAGTGTTTTAATCGATGGAACAACACACAACCTACTCTACGCACGATCCCATCCTTCATCTACTGGTATGTGTGGATAGAACGCAACAATTCTATCTTTACAAATGTGTTCCCCTCCACCTCCTCGGTAATTTACAAAGCCCTCGATGCTTTTACCAACTGGAAAAATTTACACAGGAGACAAAAAACTCCAAAGCTTAGGCTCAAGACAATGATCTCTAAGGGATTGCCTACTGGTTGGTTCGATGGCGCTACTCAATCGGATGGCCACAACTGTGGAGCAGGTGGTCACATTCAGATTTCAAATAACTCATTCTATTGTTGGACTCTAAGTTGCGGTCCCGATACCAATACAAAGGCATAATTGATGGGGGCCTGGGCTTCCCTCCTCTTGGCCACTAGGCTGAATCTTTTTGACTTCCAACTTCTTGGGGACTCTAAAATCATGATAGACTGGTTAAAATCCAAAGGCAAGCTACATGTTTCCTCCCTTCTTGGTTGGATGGACAAAACTTGAGAGCTTCAACAAAAGTTTAGGTAGCTCTCTCTAATTCACACTCCGAGAGAAAACAATAAGAAAGCAGATGCCCTCTCAAAGATTGCTCTTCAGAAGCAAGCCGACCTACTTTCCTATAATCACTGGCTCAGAAACAATGAGGGCCCTTTCGTCCATATAAATTTATTTTAAGTCCCCCACAATTTTTGGTTCTTCCCTGGCACATTTAGTTTACTTTGAATTAATGTTTTCTACACTTGTCTTTGCAATTTTGCATGAGAACGATTTGTCAGCATTCCAGTTCTCGACAAAATTTCTGTACACTTTTTTGGCTACAATCATTGACCTTTATTCAGGGACTGGATCATAGCCATTCATAGGTGATCATCGAAGAAAGCACTATATTTTGTAAACTCTAACGATGTAAAAATTATATTATCAATATAATCGATAAATTTTTTCTGTTGAAAAAAACTTCCCCTTCTTCTCATTATTAAATTAACTTAAAATTAAACTTTTAAAACAAACATGTATATTAGGTTTTCTCTTTGTAATTTCACTCGTATTTAATATATTAAATAAGAATCCACTTTAAAATAAGGAGAGCAATAAAATTTTAATAGATACACTCACTTAAAATTTTATATATAGGAATTGGTTTATAGTAATGATAAAATAATGGGCAAGGAGTTTTCTAACCCTTCCTTTAAAATTTAAGGGTTGGTAATTTTAGTTGGTTTATAGTAATGATAAAATAATGGGCAAGGTGTTTTTTAACTTTTAAAATTTAAGGGTTGGTAATTTTAGATAAAGTTAATGATGACAATATTTTTTTCACAAATTATTAGGTAAAAAATATTCAAAATAAATTAAAAAACGTTTAATAAAATTTGACAATATTTTCTTCACAACTTAATATGTAAAAATTGTTTAAAATAAATAAAAAAACATTCAATAAAATTTGAGCATTGATAAACCCATTTGCATGTCCAAGATTAAATAGAACTGATGGAAAATATTAAACACTAAGGGTGTAGAGAACCATCATCTCTATGTGTTGAAGTTGCCCGGGGATACCACGAAAGAAACGAAGCCAAAATATGTCGTGTTCTTTTATTATTGTATTGGTGAATAAATAGTTGTTGTTTTCAACACTAACAATAAGTTAAAGCCATCAACATTGATACAATTAAAAGACAAGACGTAATACATTTAAGTTGTTGCAATTAAAAAGCTTGTAGTTGGACCTAGGGTTGTAAAGGTCGGTTCACCTACTTGGTGTGCACCTACCTTTTTGTCAATTTTGTCAGTGGCGTATCCTTGGTCTTCATTGGTTGGGTCACAGTTCTAGGGTTGTTACTTTGAAAAAATAGAGTGCTCAAAACACGTTTATGATTTGATACATGTAACAAACATGAGAGAAAAAATGTATTGAATGTCCCATTGAACAAATAATTGTATGCTTATAAATACATAAAGTTTTGCTTCAATATAAGCACACTATCTTTAGCACACTAATAAATTGTTAGGAGAATATCACACTAAAGGTGTAGAGAACCATCATTTCTATGTGTTGAAGCTACCTTGGTCTAAACTGAGCTACCACTAAAGAAATGAAGCCAAAGGGTGTTGTGTTCTTTTATTATTGTACTAATGAATGCATAGTTGTTGTTTTCAACATTAACAAGAAGTAAAAACCGCCAACATTGGTACAATTAAAAGACCAGGCATAATACATTTAAGTTGTTGCAATTAAAAAGCTTGTCGTTGGATCTTGGGTCGTAAAGGTCAATTCTCCTACTCGATGTGCACCCACCCTTCCATCCATTTTGTTAGTGGCATACCCTTGGTCTTCACTGGCTGGATTGCAGTTCTGGGACTGTTACTTTGAAAAAATTAGAGTGCTCAAAACAAGTTTACAATTTGATACATGTAAACAAACGAGAGAGCAAACTGTGTTGTGTGTTTTATTGAACAAATAATTGTATGCTTATAAATACATAAAGTTATGCTTCAAGATAAATACACTATCTTAACACACTAATAAATTGTTCAAAGAATATCACACTAAGGGTGTAGAGATCAATCATTTCTATGTGTTGAAGCCGCCTTGGCCTAGAGTGAGCTACCATGAAAGAAATGAAGCCAGAAGAGGTCGTGTTCTTTTATTATTGTACTGTTGAATGCATAATTTTTTGTTTTCAACATTAACAAGAAGTAAAAGCTTTCAACATTGGTAAAATTAAAAGACGGGACATAATATATTTAAGTTGATGCAATTAAAAAAACTTGTAGTTGGATCTTGGGTTGTAAAGATCCGCACCCCCCTTCTGTCCATTTTGTCAACAACATACCAAAGCAAGTTTATGAAAAAGAAAATTATATTGAGTATTATATTGAATAAATACTTATATACTTATAAATACATAAAATTATGATTCAAGATAAACACACTATCAATATTTCAACCAAACATCAAAATAAGAACTAATTAATATTTCAATCAAACATCAAAATATTATAAATACATAAAATTATGATTCAAAATAAACACACTATCGATATTTCAACTAAACATCAAAATATTATAAATACATAAAAGTATAATTCAAGATAAACACACTATCAATATTTCAACCAAACATCAAAATAAAAGCTTATTAATATTACAACCAAACATCAAAATATAAACTAATAAATTGAGAGAATCACACATTAAATATACTTGAAATTGATCAATTTGATCAATACACTAACCAAGTACAATATTCTCATATAATCAAATATCACACATTAAATTATATAAATTATAAAACAAGTGAGAATTAATAATTGCCAAAAGGTATCCACAATTACATTAATTGGGATTGTACTAGCGCTAGAGAAAGCCGAAAGGTATCGGCTAAAAACTCTTGCCCCTAATATAAAATGTATGTGGTAATATGAAACTTTTGGCTGCAGGGTTTAATCCTACTTAATCATTTAAATGTGGCATTTATATATCCTTACAATAAGTTTTTAATGTGATTAGGTAAATATTAAAAAGTAAACATGTTAACGGATGCCTTGATAAATGCAAGAAAGTTATGAATAATAAATCTAACCCATTGATTTTGGAGGACGACTAAGAATATGTCAACATCTTCAATACATAGCCATCAGATTATGATTTAAGGTTAAATAAGGTTAAAAAATCATTAATTGTGCCCATTATTAATAAATGTACGCCTTTCGAAGTAAATATACCAAAAGCCATATCACTCTTGAGCCTGCCAGAATGGGCATCTCCTTGATATTAAGAGGCCGCCAGAGTGGGCATCTCCTTGATATTATGGTTCCGATTAGCACGAGAAGAAATTGTCCACGTCAAGTTGGGAAAAAAATACGAATTCAGATGTTGAAGCCGCAGTTTGAATACATTTCTCAAAACTCACTGGGCAGTTGAACTCTATATCGCTTTGTCTTCTTCAGTCCATGCATAAATTACAGATTCTGAGAAGAAGGAGACGCTTTTTGGTTACTGTGGTAGGAGGTTTGGTTTTTGAGTCGTCAGTATTGTGTCGATTATTAGCCAGTGATATATAAAGGTGTTTTTGCCAATTTGTTGCAAAGGGGGAATTGGTTGTTCTGACCAAGCGAACTGTTATCAATTTAACCAGGTGCCATTCTGTATATGTCGCTGAGGCGGATTTGGTTACTGTTTATGTTTGGTCAGTGGCTCTGTTGTGTATAAATTTCAATAAAGAAAGTTGTGGTTGGTAATGTTGTTCATTCATGTCTGAGTGTTGTAATTCGGAATGAGATTATTGTTGTTATTGTACATTTAACAATAAATATTTTTGTAGTTTTTGTGCTGAGCTAATTCTTTTGCAATGAGATTTCTAGTGACCTGCCTAGTGAGTAGAAAACCCTAGTGAGATTTTTACAGATCAAGGGCCTCGCTTGATATCTTCAAGGAAGTGGGCCTTATCAACACCTTATCAGCGAACTACCACAGAAGGATCCTTTAGTCAGGCTGTGGGTGTGGAAACGCTGCCACCCATGTGGCTCCCAAATTTCCTTGACCAACTCCTAATGATAGTTTCAGGAGGAGCAGAACCCACAAAATAACCTAACAATGTTTCTTACAAAAAAGCATTACAGACCTTGTCATTTTTCAACAACAAAAATATCAATGGGGATTTCGTCAAGTTCAGAATTACCTTGTGATAGACTTACGGAACGAACTTTCCCAACACCTTGAGCAGTATCATAACTGCTGCCAAATCCGTCTTCGCTTCCAAAAACAATAATAGCATTTTCGGGTGGACAGTGAGCCATAATAAGCTTCCGAAAATGCCTTACAATGGCCCCCGCTAGCAATCAGGGACAATTGTGCTGAATCCAATTCGACGAGACTAGCATTAAGTGCAGAAGGCACGAGGGATTGCATGCAATCCTCAGACCTTTACTCAAACACTAGCAGAGCGAGCTCACACTTTGGTTGCAATCCAAGATGTAAGCGAGTTTGACTGGATTACTTGACAAATATGACTGTTTTTTGGAGCTTTTACTGTTTTGATAGTATTTTTTGATCTTTGCCTATTTAATTTATTTGCAGAGTTTCATACAAAGTTTTTCCCAATCTTTCATGAGCCCAAGTCATAGGTTTTGTCAAGTGGTTCCGACGTCCCAGTCTTGTGACTTGCTTTTCACATGCATATAAGCAGCAAAGCTCGTCAAAACTCCAGAAAAAGTAAAGGAGCCAGACTGACATTGATCAAGTCGTATTGCAATGTACAAGGAAGCTGAACAATGTATTTGTAGGAAAACTATCATCTAAATTGAGAAAGCTGAGACACTATGGAAACTGAACATTTTGGTTTTCTCTCGAAGACAAGGATCTTCGGGCTTCCTTTAGGAAACTGGCAAACTGGGTTTGCCAACAAAGATATGTCCTTCTATAGTGCTCTGCTTGGAGGTGTGGTTGTTTCCTCAGGCCACTCAAGTTTGTATGAATGCAGGGAAGCTTGTCTCGGCCTGCTTGATTTGAATTGTTTAGAATCCAATAGTTGGAAGATGGATGAATTCCTGACAGTATTTGGCTGCCATCGTATATCCTTGTAAATGCTTGATGTTTGCAACTTCCCAACTGGCAGTTATCTGTCTTCGGGATCTGATCACAAACATTCTGTGTCTTTGTATTAACTGTTAAGCTTGTTGTGAAGCCCAGCAACCTCCGACTGATCTCCTCAATATTCACAGCTGCACATTATTTGCTGGTTCTTGCTTTGCCTCAAGCTCATTTAAAGAAGTTAAGCAATTAACCAGCAATCTAACCATGCTTGCAGCTGGATGAGTTTCATTATAATTGTGATTTTGTGTTGGTGAAGCTCAGGGCTCGAATGTAATGTCATTCTTATCATGCATCCATGTTCAAAGATGCACTACCTTCTATGCTCTGTTGCCTTTTTTGCAATAAATCCCAATCAGTATGCTGCTGAGCTGGGAGGACAATAAAATTGTGGCCAGTCCCAGTCCCATGAACCTTGCCAATTTCCAATAAAAGGGTTATAATTATGACATATTGAAGAATGATAAAATTGAACACATCATGGAATGATTATTTCTGTTACCTGATTGTGTAAATCTACTCAACCAAACATTGGACACAACAAAAATGTTGAAATTTTATTGAAGTAAAAGAAACCTTCAACAATCAGATAACCTCAATATATACATGTCAATGTCAGATGCGAATAAGATGCATCAAACATCTGGAGACGGATGCAATCAGTATCTTTCCCATTCATATGATGCTTACAACATCTTCTAACAAGGTCTGCGTTCATGGACCAGGTTCATGATTTTATCTGTTTTAACTGATAAGCTTGAAGATGAATTTCATGAAGTTTTTCAGCATAAGCTATGCTAAGTCCCATAAATTAATTCCAGAACAGGTCCAAATTGCACAAAGGCTTCCCAAGAAGCAATAGCCCTGCAGCTCCTCTGCATTTGGAGGTGCCTGAACCTGCTCAATCCCAGTTGTGCTTTTGTCTCTAAAAGTAGTGACCCAAAGACTGATAAGACTTGTGTTGTGACTATTATCTAAGGAAACACCCAAAAGTCAAACATTGCTTTAGAAAGGGGAGGTTGCAGATGACTGGCCTGTGGCCAGAAAATAGCTCGGTGCAGTACACAAGTTCATGAAACAAGCATATCAGGATGGTGCAGCTGTGGCCAATCAAATGGTTCTTGCTGATGTATTTTCTTTCTTGGGTGATACAAGTGTCATCAATACTTGTTTCCAATTTAAATCTTATAATATTCACTGCTAGTGTATGCTTTTGGGGCATCATACATTGGATCAGATAATATTTCAATTCCTTGGTCAGAAAAGAGAGACTGACCATATTTATTCTCTCCATATTCTGGACTGTTCAACCAATTTGTGCTCCTGCCATCTCCATGGATTTGAATTCTATTGTATTGACTATCTCTCTCACTCCCAAAATCATTGTCGTCAAACACACTCCATTGAGGATCTGGGGCAATGCTTGCACCATACTCAGAACTTGCATTGCTACTAGTAGCTATTGGAGAGTCATGTATACTAGATCGCTTGCTTTTGATGGCTCCTGCTCGGACAGTATCCCGGGATGAGTTTGACATGATGGTCATATGAGGCTGGAAACTACTTGGTGTAATTTGCCTTATATCCTGAAAACAGCAGAGAAGAAATGTCAATTTTTATTGAAGCTTCTGCATACAACAGTCTTTTCCACAAGTGCAACACAAGCATGTTCCATGAGTATGAATTATCAATGCTGCACGCCAAATTGCAAGACAGACTGCATTCATTTTAGGCAAAAGAAGAATAGTGCAGTAAGGTCCATGCCAAGACAAATTATGCAGACAAGATTGTTGAGTCAATAGTAAATACATACCATGTGTTTGAGAGCCATATCCAAGGCTGGCTTTGAGAGTGTCCTCCCAAAGCCAATATTCTCTTGAGATGACATTGACTTCACTGTCTTTTTGGGTTGCAAAGTGGCATTGACAGACTGAGTAGTTGCTTCCTTTACTATACCTTGAGAGAGAGATCTCCTTGCATCTATGCCTTTCCTTACCATATTGTTGCCAAGTACAACAGGCATTGTCACGCAGTGAATGCCATTACTATGCAGTTTGGTAGTCTGCAAACTAGACCTATCACCATTAAGGCTGTCATATGAAACTCTTCCTCTTGTTCTGCTTGGTGAACATGACTGTCTTCTTGGCATGTTTATGGTAGGAGCTTCAGCTGTACACTGCACAGAGCTGGGGGCTCCAGGTCTACTTCTATTAGCTAAAGCTGCTTTTTCTGGCATTGTAGTCCTTAGATTTGGAGGTGTTTCAAGTGAAAAAACAGGTATTAAAGAAGACTGCAAAGGCTTTGTTTTCACTCTTAGAGAAGTTCCTTGTGGCATTGCTGAATTTTTGGATGGCATGGTGCTAGCTTTGCTCACAGAAGAAGATTGTGGAGGAACTGAATTCTTCTGACTTAGTTTTGGCATGGAAGATCGACACGGTGGTTTTGATAACTGCATGGATGACCTTGGTGAGGGCTTTGATGCAGACAATATTGACCTTGATGACATGGTAGAAGACCTTGAAGAAGCTGCGGATTTTGGTGTTGTCACTGAAAATTTCTGTGTTGCTGTGCTTGTTAAACCATTGATCCCATAGGAGGGCTTTGATGCAGACACAATTGACTTTGATGAGGGGTTAGAAGACCTTGAAGAAGCTGTAGATTTTGGTGTTGTCACTGAAGGTTTCTGTGTTGCTGTGTTTCTTAGACTGACATTCCCATAGGACGGCTTTGGTGCATAGATTCTTAACCTTGATGAGGTGGTGGAAGACCTTGAAGAAGCTGCAGATTTTGGTGTTGTCACTGAAGATTTCTGTGTTGTTGTGTTTGTTAAACCATTTCTCCCATAGGAGGGGGTTATCTGACGTGAATTTGAACCGCCCCTCACAGTTTTCAATGAAGGTTCTATCCGAAGGTTAGGGAGCTGCACATTGTAGAAAGTCAATTTCATGTACCAGAAACTTCAGACATCCCAAAAACAGAAACAGCCTATTATATGTCAATCAAATCTACAAAGAACCAGCAAGCAATATGGTAAAACCTAGAATTACCAATCCCTTCAACATAGTAATGAAAAACAAGAAGAAAGCACCCAGAGGACCACAAATAGGACTACAATAGAGAAAAAGAATAGTACCTCTGCAACTATAATTGGAAGGTATAAATTAATATCATATATTGCAAGTGCAGCATTGAAATTTGAAAGCAAACTCAAAATAACACAAGGGCAGAGAAAACGCTGTATCACACACATAAACAGTGTTCATGGACAGATGCAACATGGATTGAGGAAATCGTGTCTTTATCAGTAAAATTTCATCAGACCATTGAACAGTTTCACTTTGACATAAAAGTCCCATATGCTTTTCTTTTCAATTATTAGTTTTTCCTATGAAGCTTCTTTCAATATTTACAGTATGCTACGAGACTTCTAAGTTCTCACCAAGGAAGGTTTACAATTAAATAGAGGAGAAAATAACTTTTGTCCCAGCTTACGGTCTCTGTCCACATACTTCAATGTTAAGATATTCTATACTAATCAACGGTAAAAACTCTATCAATTAACCTTGACTTTGGTTAATGAATGCCTGCCTATCAACTTAGCAGCCAATTATTAACTAGCCTACGGCAGAATTGGTAGTCATTCCAGACAAGTTCTACATTATGCACACGAATACAATAAACAAAGCATAGGCTTGGAATCGTCTAACAATGCTGAACAATGTTGGGATGACCAATTACCCTGGATGTCCTTAAAGGAGGGAGAGGCAGAACAACAGGATTCTCCCTTTCAGAGAAGCCTGCAGCTTTTGCTTCCATGTCCAAGGAACAAAACCGGGGAGTGCTAGGGGGTGTTAAAAGCCTGCATGCAAATAATAAAGTTTGCATTAATTCTAATAACCATCCAAACTAGAATTTAAAATGACAATTTAGATGCTACAAATAAACATATCAATCACCAATGGTGTGTATATACTCTATCTTCCCAAATTCCCAATAACTTATCAGTTGACGATTAATTTCAGCTGTACTTACCAGTCATAGTCATTTTTATTATCGTCTGCACTTAGGAAGTCATCATACCCTCCCTTTTGCGTTGGCTTAGATGTTGGTATTTTGCATATAGGTGAACTGCTGATTTTGTTTCTTCCTGCAAATAGGAAAAAATGTTGCTATTACTAATCCGAAATTATTGCTTTAACTTCTTGATTTCCTTATATTCAACCATTTATTGCTTGACTTACTTTACACAAGAATAGGCATTAAGATAAGCAACCTCTTCAAAGTGAATTAGCTCCCCAAGTTGATACAGGATTTATTCCTATTAGTGGGACCAGCCAATGTATTTGGATAGCTTTGCTACAATGTTAGGAGCCATAGTCGAGTTGTTAATGGCGTATCAGGATAGTTAAGATCGGTCAATTCTTCTTTCCTTGGCATTGGAATGTGCCAATTCGGTGCATTGTTTGCTTGCTCGTTCCATGAATTATGGGCCCTTTCTCCTTAGTAGTGCCTTTTAAGTTTGAACTTTGAATAGCTATATTTCTGCCAACAGGGTGTTGGTTCATTGCTGAGGTCCATGGAAGGTTAAACCCCCACAGGACACGGACATCAGTTCACTGGTGAGGTCTATAAAGTGTTAAGCCACTCTCACATGGCATGAGCTTCAAAGGGATGGAGCTGGGCTTGCTACCCTTCCAATCTTGTCGAAACCTACTGTAGTCAACCAGAGTAATATACTAAAGCAATCCATTCTTCCAAGAGAATGAGTCAAATCCTCAGTCGCTCGATGTCACCGAAAAATAATGGATTAAGAAGATACAGCCATAATTGCATGTATTCTTTAGCAAACGATTGCAAAGATAGTGCAATGGAATCATATATCAAGGGAACCAAGGATAAAATAAATAAATTGTGCTTCCTCCCTTTGCATTATTTTTTAACTAGGATTTGGATGGAAAGGGACATGTGCTTGTGCTCTATCGGAAAAGTAAAGAATTCACTGGACACATTGTTCAAGTTCCATCTTCATGAGCAATGAGTCTTCATTAGCAATGAAGACACTCTTGCAGTAGTTGATAACTGGGATAACTATCATTTAGATCTCATGTCTCAGAAGGTGCCTGGGCACCTAATATCAATTATGCTCTTATTTATTCTGAATATGTTGCGGTAGCTAAGCAACCATTTGAATCTCATGCCTCGGGGATGCCTGGGTGACTAGTCTCAAGAGAAGGGATGATGATAGATGTGCTTCCTATTATTTGGATTCCATGCCTGGCAGCTGCTTGGGTGCTTACTATCAACTATGTTTTCATCTATTATGGATACTGTTGCACTAGCTGAGCTATCATTTGGAGCTGATGCTTCGGGGTGCCTAGGTGCCTATTATAATGCACAAGAAAGGATGATGATAGCTTTGATTCCTATCATTTGAATTCCATGTCTCATGGGTGTTTAGCATCAACTATGTTCTTATCTGTTCTGCATATTCAACTATCGATTTGAATCTTGTGCCTCGAGAGTGCTTGGTTGCCAACTATCATGTACAAGAAGGTTAGAGGATTTGTGCTAATATACCGATTGGCACAAGAAAATAGATAATGGGTTTTGAGTGTGTCAATGTTGTTTTTATGAGAATCCAGATGTAATGTCTGGCCTATGGGATCCATGGAATATTTTAACTTGGGATCTCCAGTTGAAAAGTTCCCCTGCCTCTCTCCAAGACACTACATTTTGTAGAGGGTTGTTTAAGCTGCATCTGCTAGGCCTAGTCAAAGCACCAATGTCTAAAGCTGAACTATGCATAGATGGGGAACAACACCAGACTTGCGAAGGAGGATATCGAACTAACTTTAGAAAACCATATTTGATAAGTTGTTTAAAACTTGCTAAAAGGGTATCTGCCGTAAGAGGAAACGACACAATGCGATCAGAAACAACTTTGAATGCTCTCATGTAGAGTCTGCCGTCCCTTCAAGGTACACTAATGGGCTTTCACAGTTCAGCCTCCTTTCTTGGAGGCTAATTTGGAGAGTTCTATCCACCTGAGCAAAATCCTAAGCTGGTAGATCATGATGTGGAAAATTCATAAAGATCAGTATGGACTTCCCAAACCACTGCAACAGCAACAACGTGTGTGTGCTTAATAAGCATGAGTTAATAATCCAGCCTTTGCAGTCCAAAAGAAGCAATGGAACTTGGCCAAAACTAAGTCAGGTGACACAATTATTGAAATGGGTGGATGGATAGGATCTCAAAAGAATAAACAATGCAAGTTACCACCAAAAAACCCAGGAAAAATACAAGTCTATCATGACCGGAGCATCTGGCTACATCCAAAACTTACTGAATTCAGAAGATCACGAAAATCAATAACTGGAACACATGATGTTCCAAAGGCAAACAGGATAAGGGAGCATTAAACTAATTCATTCTTTCATCCAAACATGAGCCCACTCTCTTCACTTTCCTATACAATTGGGTTGCAATTGAGAAGAAGGAAACAGAACCAATAAAAGACAGTAAACAGACAAAAATAAAAGAAAATCAAGCTGAAATGTAGCGTGTATATATACCCAATTCGTCAGAAATCTGAAGCAGCTCCTCTCTTTTACGCATATAATCGAACAGCTGCAGGTCGTCGTCACGTTCCCTGGTCGCATTGCTCAAACTAATTGCGGGCCTGTGGGACAATAACTCCCTTGAGGAGGAGTTTCTGTAATTGTTCATGGCGCCTGACTTCAACATCGAGCTCGTCACAATCGAGGTATCGAGCCTTCCTCTTCGGCTTGTTTGTTTGAGATGGATTGAGAGCAAAGCTTATCAGAAGCAGGCGTCGACGGACATGGGAAAACGACACCAGAGGGATCGCTGAAATCAGGGAATATGTAGAACGCGGCGGATGAAGATATGGGTAGAGGTTATTTTTGGCAAATCAATGGCGTACGTCGAAGATGATAGGCCGCTAGGAAGGAGCCAGGGCGTTTGGAGACTTGGGAAACGCGGTGTTAAAATGGACCTTTAGCCTCTTGAAATAGAAGTAATTTTAATTGGTTACGATAAGGAGTGATTAAATCGCGGGACAAAATTCAACACTCAAAATGCGAGGTGAAGCTACATTTTGATTTAGAAAATCTGTAAGAACAATTTTTTTTATTAAATTGGAGGAAGAGGTTTAGTTTAAAAAAGATTGAGTTTATCTAGTTATATAATTATAGTTATTAATTATTGAGATTACGTGATAAACACCAAATTTTCATTTTAGAGGAAAGGGTTTAATTTTATAAAAAAATTGAGTTTATTTATTTATTAATTATTGAAAATATGTATTTTTTAAAAAATATTACAAATTTAAATTTGGAAAAAGATAACTTACATATAAATTATAAATTAAATTTATCTATTTATTAATTATTGAGAATATATATTTTTTTAAATATATATTTATATTTGAAAGAAAATAACCTATATAATATTAAAAATTATATAATAAAATCCTTACTTAAAATTGATTTCTTCTTTTTAAAAAATTATATAATTAAATTTAAAAGAAAATAACATAGTCATAATGTTATAAATTATAATTAAATTTAAAAAAAATAACATAGTTATAATGTTATAAATTATGTAATGAAATCATTACTTAGTAAGGATTTCATATCCCACAAATAAAATGATGTACTAACTACTTTGTAACTTTCAATTAAATTATTATCATTATTTATTATAATTTATTCTATTACTATAATACCTTTATTTATTATAATTTATTCTGTTACTATAATACTTTTATTTATTATAATTTATTCTGTTACTATAATACCTTTATTTATTATAATTTACTCTATTACTATAATACCTTTATTTATTATAATCTACTCTATTACTATAATACCTTTATTTATTATAATTTACTCTATTACTATAATACCTTGTATAAATATACGATGTAGATATTAATTAATATTTATATTATTTAAATTAGATTATGTACCAAAGGGGTTAATGGTGGTGTGAGCTAAAATTTAATGGTGGTGTGAGCTAAAATTTATGCAAAACTCAATTTTTTTTAAATGATGGATTTGGACATAACTCAAATAGACATGATTTTCTTCATAATTTTAATGGATTAGATAACACCTTGTATGAATATATAGTTTTTGATGATGAATTTGTACACAATTAGATAACACCTTGTATGAATATATAGTTTTTGACGATGAATTTGTACACAATTCCAATAGAAATCATAGTTTTCTTCCTAATTTTAATTGATTAGATTATATATATAT
>SNQJ01S0003170.1:278385-295078 GCA_010110895.2 Picea sitchensis
TTCATGAGCACGAGTTCAATGTGCGTTATGATTTGCCTTAAGAAATATGTAGGAATAACAAAAGTATTGTCATAGGTAGTTTTCATTCCAAGGTCGATTTGTTTTTCCTATTTTCACTGTTGGTTTTGGATTACTCGTTTTGACTTTGGGGTTAAGTTTTTTACTTTTAATAAGTTTTATTTTTAATTATTTTAAAAGAAGAATGATGGTGGAGTAAAGGTGGATAGGGTGATTTTGATTGGAACAATACCAATTTTTCATGCAATGATTTAAAACATGTTAAAATTTTAACTTTAAATAAAAAATGATGTTATAGGTAGCACTTCTTTTTGATTCAAGGGTTGATTTTAATATTTTGGTTGTAATGACACAAGTTGTTAAGACCGTGGTTTTAAATGGGTTGTAATTTTAACATTAAAAAAATAAAAGGGTGCTACTCATAGCACCACTTTTCGATTCGAGGATTGATTCTAAGATTTTTATTGCAATTGTATCAATTATTAAGTCCATGGTTTCAAACCAATTGTATTTTTAACCCCCCAAAAGAGAAAGGCATGCTATTGGTAGCAACACTTTAATTTTCAAGGGACAATTTTAAGGATTTTGTTAGCAACATTATAGATCATGGTTGCAAAAGGTTGTAATTTTAACTCTGAAAAAAAAAGGTTCAATTAGTGACACAATTTTTTGAAACGACGATAAAAACAACCACTAAATACGACCTCTAAGAAAACGAGAACTCTAGAGGGTTCTCGTCAAGTTGGTAACTATGTTCTAGCTTGATAAATTAAATGATCCTCTTACTCTTCACTAATATGGAAACAATGAGTAATAAGGGATGTAAAAAGTAGAGGGGGAATGGAGTATGGTTAAGTAACCATTATGCCGTGAGAGTATTAAAAATGGACAAGTTCAATAAGATAAAATATTGAAGCAATGAAGTATACACTAAGAAGGACAATTGACCATAATTAGGATCCAAATTTCTAAGCATGCTAGTGTCAACTAGAACTTTAAGGAGATGCCAAATAGAAATTCTATCTTCAAGGGATGATACATTAAGAATCATAGCTAAGATGGCATGGTCTTGTCATAGACCCCAAAACATTGTGTTTTAGCAAAATAAATTTTGCAAAACCTTAAACACAATTACTATTGACACCAAATAAAAGGACTAATAACAAGATATAGGAACATAGTTTACCAAGCCATGGTGCAAGGTTTAACATAAAGTAGAAGATATATTAAAGGTCACCACTATTCCAATGTGAACAAACTAATACATTAATTATAAGTATGTCAACGGTTTCTATCCCTCTATGTCTCCTATATATACATCAAGGAGAATTATTTAGGATCATCTCATCTTGTGCATTTGATATATTCTAATAGGAGGATGCCCCCCTTAAAGAGACTTCTTATTCATTCACTCTTTCACTTGATTTAGGTATGGAAATATTGAATTTGGTTTTTTTAATGCTTACTTGGCTACTTGGTCCATAACATTTGGTATCAAAGCAAACAATCCTTGGTTTGGCTCCTTCAATCGAACCTTATTAACATTTTCGCTCTACTTTGTTTTGGGATAATTTTCATTGCGTGGAAATTTTAGGGTTGGTAAACAACATATTGAAGTACATTGGGTAAAAATTTCTAATTTGGTTCACTATATTTTGATAATTTTTTTAAAAAAGGGATTGAATAGGATTTTATATATAAAAAAGGTCGAGCCAAAGCAAGATGACGCATAAGATAGATACAAAAGTCGGCTCTATATAGTAGAGCGTGTGGCTTTTAACCACGTGTTCGTGGGTTCAATTCCCACAGACGATGATGTTAATTCTTAATTATTTACAACAAATGCATTTTATACAACCTGAGTGGGCCTAATGGTTAAGAACATGTGTTTCCTCCTAAGAGGTCACAAGTTTAAATCCAGAGGGGGGTAGGGTATGTATAGTATACCTCAGTAGACTTTACCAGTGAAATATCTTGGCGGAGGGGGTCCCTTGTCCCACAAACAAGGGGGTCTCATACACCAATTTGGTGTATGACTTGGTTGTGACCTTAAAATTAGATTATTATTATTATTATTATTATGAGTTTGTTGTAGCTATGAAATGCAGCGTACATACATAATTAAACTGTAGATTCATTATCAAGTGGCATGTAGTTCACTTTGATTGGGTTTTTTATCTTCAATTTTCATGGGTGTGATGTCTCTATCTCCTTGTGTCTCAAAATGGTCCTCCGAAGGTTGCTCTATTTTATGTTGTAAATTGGACCTTGAATGTGAATGATATGGCAGGGTGATAGCTCTCAACTGTTGATTCTCATTCTCTAGAGCTTGCAATAGTTGTGTACAAGCTGCAAAAGTTTGTTTTAATTCAGTTGCATCTTGTATTTCTTGCTCTAATGCTTCCACATGTTGGAGCAATGTCAAAATTGTTTGTTCATGTCCTATAACCTTGTTGTTAACTTTGTTCACCTTGATGTCGATTTGAGTTTAAATTATTCTACTGCCCTCTACCATATCCTTGTTCCTTCTTAAAATTCTCTTGATATTGAAATGATGGATCCATTGTGCCCGATAGTGCTTCTAATCTGTAGTGGTCATGGGTTTGCCTCCTAGTGGTAACTTTGAGCTATGTAATATTCCCTTGCTTCCAATTAACCTTGGAATTTCTTATGTTGGAAGAAGGTAGCCTCTTTATTTTTTAATCCAATGTTGTCTACCAACATAATCATGGGTTGGAGCCATAATAAACCTAGTCTAGAACCCATACAGATTCAACAATATGAGAAGTATCACTGCAATTTTCGTTGAGATAGACGTTCATGTAGGTGATGTGATGGTTCCCACCACTGATTTGAGTCCCAATTTCGAGAGTAAATATGGAGAGGAAAACATTGGGATGGGGATGGATGAGAGGGTATAATGTTACATTGAACTTGCGAAGATAAAGAGTAGAATATCCTAGAGAGTCCTTGAGGATATCCGTGTTTCGTTCCAGGGTTCCATTAGGGGGGGAAATTCCAAGGTTACTAATGACATTGCGTCCTTTGATTGAAACTACAGATTGACTGAAAATGCTCTTTCCATAAGAAGAATTGATACATATTGAGGGAGAGAGGTGAGCCCTATTAGAAATAATAGGTGTGCTCGTTTAACCATAGACAATATAACAATATTGTCACCCAACCATAGGCCGAAGCCACCCCCGAGCACCTTAACCTTGACAAAGAATAATTTTGGAAGCAAACCATAGGCCTAATAGCCAATCAAGGTAGCTTATCACTCTCTAGAGTTAGCATACCAAGCATAAATTCCAAGCCATAACCAAGAGAGAGTCCAAGACTGAAACCGAAAATACAAGTTGCAGTAGCTGCAGCTGCAACTACTCTCCAGACTTGCGCACAACTAAATTTCTGCAGTTGCAAGCTATGCGTCCAAATGAGCTCTGTCATCTTGTATTTATACTGCTCCTCCTTATCTTTCTGGGATGACTTCTCATTCTGGAGGCTAAAAACTAAATATTAAATATTTCCTTTAGCCGACTTGCCTTCTAGGATTATGTCCAATTCTTTAGGGTTTCTTCTTGCTTCCCGAAATATTCTATTCTTGTTAGGGTTACACGTGGAGGTTAATACCTCCCATAGCTACCATAATATCAACACTCCCTCCTAGATAGCGAGGTATTGAAGGCAATGGTATTGAGCACAAACATACCATTCAATCGGTAGCATCATCATAGCCATACAGGCTATCTCGTGATTAGATCACAAGAACCATCATCACTATCGGTATCATCTGATAGCATCAACTGAATCATCTCTCGAAGCCATACTCCATCTGAGTAATCATGCATGATGTTGAATAAGTCACTCACTCCATAGAGTGATACAAGAACCATTCTTCTAATCCAGACAAATGTCCTCGAAGAATAACTATTCCAACATATGTTGGAAGCCATGCCATGGGCTACAAGGACTATTCTTCTAATCCAGACATACGTCCTAGAAGAATAAATGTCCTGGACCATTTTCCATCTGGAGAATGTCTTTCCATCAACAAACTGACCATCCATCTAGCTGATAATCATTTTCAACACTACTGATAGTCTACATGGCAATCAGAACAATGTCATTCAATAGAACACAACTGTGTCTATCCATAGTAGTACACAACTACTATCAAGTGGTACACAACCACACCAAGTAGCACATGACTACTTAATCAGTGACACATAGTCACAACTAGTGGAACACATCCACCACATTAGCACACATCCATTTTCCAGAGACATACAGTCTCCATAGTAATCATATCATCTGATATCAACCTGCATAAAACAATATCATGATATAAATTGAGTCATCTGGGCCATTCTTCCACTCACATCTGTGAGATATGGAAGAGCATCTACCCTCATAATGTAAAACATTAGCCATGGGATATCTGGACTATTATTCTCATGCATAGAAGAATAATTGTCCTTGATTTTTGAGCTTGGACCATTCACCTAACTGGGCCATTCCTTCAGCACTAGTCATAGTGCAACCTGGAGAGAATGAGTCTGCCCTATGGAATGCTTGTCCTTGATTATTGAACCTGGAGCATTCACCTAATTGGGTCATTTATTTGGCACTAATTACAGTGCAACTTGGATAGAATGAGTCTGATCTAGGGAATGACTGTCTGGACCATTTCCTAATGGAAATTATTGTCTTGCACCAACCTCCAAAACAGACCATTCTTCGAAACTGCTCACAACTGTAAACTTTGAAAGATGACTGCCTGGTGAGGTAGACCATTCTACTTGACCACTACTTAGAGTGACTGCCAAGAAGAATGAATTTCCTAGCCCATTCCCCCACACTGGTCACAATGGGAATCACTGTCTATCCTACATCAACAATATATCAAACCATTTTCATTACGAAAATGACTGTCCGATCTAGACCATTTTCTGAACTGGAAAATGCGTGTCCGTTAGAAGTCTCAAACCAATTTCCGAACTGGAAAGGAACTGCTCATCTTGGACCATTTTTCGAACTAAAACAAATGATTGTCCATAAATCAATAACACATCAGTGCTCCCTCCCAACCTGGGAGTAATATCTTCATTTTTCAATAAGGAAGTCATCTCTAGGAGCCCTAGCTTGTTTCTTAAGTACGCAAACTTTTTCATCTTGAACAAAGGCTTTACCAAAATATCTGCTATCTGCTCATCTGTGCAGATATATTGGAGAACCACTTCTCTTTTATGGACTTCATCACGAAGAATGTAATGCTTGATCTCAATGTACTTCGATCTGTTATGGAACACTGATTTTCTCTGAAGGCTTCATATAGCTCTAATCATTACAATATATCATGGTCGAATTCAGCACTTATGTTTCCTACTAGCTCATGACATTGTGGCAAGGCTCAAACTGAAACATATCCAAGTAGCACTTCTTCTGTTATCATGAGATTTTTCCATGGATTAGCAATCCATCATCCCAGACTTTTGAGTAACTATTCTGATACACTATCTCGATCATAGAAAGTTTTCACCATGCTGTTCTGCATATGAGATACTATGTATCAAGTTGTTTGAATCCATACAAGGTATTCTTATATCTGCATACATGGGTGTCTTTCTGGTATATGATTCTTTCTCACTTGCTTTATTGGGAAGAATAATATTTTACATGTAAATTCCAATCCACGGATACTACAAGAGGTATATCTGGAACAAGTTGTTGTCATAGTATTCTCCCTCCTTTTGGAAGAACCTCTGAATCTTGCAATGCTTCCATTCATAAGTCTTTTTCACACCATTCTTTATCATAACTTCCATTTCTTCTTCTTGATTTCTTCTTAGTGATTTCAAACGCTAGTAGTCTTGTGATTCTCGGTATAATAACTGGTTGTTTTGGATTTTCTTTCTTTCTTGGAATATTCATGTTCTTCCTCATGTCTCTCTGTAGCTCTTGGGTCCATGGGTCTTCTATAGATTTCATGCCCTGAAGATTCCAACTTCTTATTTTCATCATAGGATCATGGACGTAGATCGACAACCATGATAATTTAAGGCTTCTTTTCGAAGAAGACTTTTTCTAGAGTCAAACTGAACATGTGTTTCTTTTTATGGCTTCTAATTTCAATGGGAACATGGATAGATACTTCATAATACTCAATGGATCATATTATTTAGAATTAGCTCCCTGCTAATCCTTGCTTCATGCATGAATGAATTCTCTTCTTTTGGAATTCTGTAATCATCTCCCTCCATCTAAGATAGTCCACGCTTTCGTCTGCATTATTATTTCCTTCTGCAAGGTGTCACAAGTATTTTTCTAATTTCCTCTATTTTGACTTCTTTGGGGTCTCTTCAGGTTTGATTATGTTTTCGGCTTATCTAGAAGTTGTTACTTATATAATATCTTCCACACGAATTGTTACCAAATAGTGTCAACATACTTCATCTTTTCATGTG
Source organism: Picea sitchensis (assembly GCA_010110895.2). Taxonomy (NCBI): domain Eukaryota; kingdom Viridiplantae; phylum Streptophyta; class Pinopsida; order Pinales; family Pinaceae; genus Picea; species Picea sitchensis. The sequence continues at coordinate 284,871 of SNQJ01S0003170.1, forward strand.
TATTGTTTCACTTGTAGTCATCATAATAACATTCCTCATCCTTTTATTCTTTCATAGGTATTGTTTCCCTTGAAAATATTTTCTTCTAAGAAATAGATATACATGATATGTACATGAACTATGTAAACATGATATATACAAGAGCTTTGAAGAATATTGTTACCTTGACTTAGAAGAATAAGTTTGTTTTATCCTGCTTGACTTTCTTTGAGGGTTCCCATTCTTCGGCAATTGTTGCTTCGTTTGTTTCCTTCCTTTTCTTTAACTCAAGACAATTGTTCCTGTACTGACCATATTTTCGACAGTTGAAGCATTGTATCTTTGACGTATCCTTTTATTGATTTGGTTTCTTCCTTGAGCCAAACTTCTTCTTATTCCTGAAATTCTTGAACTTTGTTGTGAAAGCTTGATCATCATATTTCTTTTGGGATTTCTCTTTTGTGTTAATCCTTGATTCTTCTTGTGCACAACAAGTCCAAAGTTCTTCAAATGTGGGATACTCCCTTCTTGTGTTCATGCTTACGGAAAATGCATCCCATGTATTGGGAAGACCATTGAGTACTATATTTACTAGTTCCTTCTCTTAAATGATTTCTTCAATAGCTTGTAGTTGATCTATTAACTGGGAGATTCTCACAAGGTATGATGTTATGTTGTCATCATCATTCATTTTCATGTCACATAGCTCATTCTTCAGACTCATTACTTTTCCAATGTTTATGAATGAGAAGAGGTTAGTTAGGGCATCATACATCTTATTAGATGAGTCAAGATGAGAGATGTAGGGTATCAAGTGGTCTTTTATAGAGTCCACTATGATACTCATGGCATTGATGTCATTGTCTTTGAACTTCTCCATAACTGCAACGTTTTGAGGTTCCTTCTCTTTTCCTTCTTCAAATTGTGGTTCCACAATCTTTCCTTTCACGATATCCAACACTTTCTTCTTGGCAAGGATGAGATCAATCCTTGTCTTCCATGCTCTAAAGTTAGAAGCCCCTTGTAACTTGTTTTTTGACTTCATAGAGTAGGTCATGAACGCTTTGAATTGGTCAACCTTTTACTTTGACCAAAAACTCAAACTTGATGTCTTAGCTTGCTAAGAGTACCAAGAGGTGTTCTAGGTTAGGGCGCACTAGGGTATCCAAAAATTAGGTCAATCTCTTCACTTAAGGTGCCTCAACAAGAGGGTTAGGATTTCATTGCTACAACAAAAACTTTGACTGCAACTGTAATTGAGCAAATCCTCCCAATCTATCTTCCAGTGGTTAGACTATCCAAAGATAGTATGGGCCCATAACTTGTTAGAAATAATAGGCATGCTCGTTTAACCATATACAATATAGCAATATTGTCACCCAACCATAGGCCGAAGCCAGCCCCAAGCACCTTAACCTTGACATAGAATCATTATGGAAGAAAACCCTAGGCCTAATAGTCAATCAAGGTAGCGTATCACTCTCCAAAGTTAGCATACCAAGAATAAAGTCCAAACCATAACCAAGAGAGAGTCCAATATTGAAACCGAAAATACAAGTTGACGTAGCTGCAATTGCAACTACTCTCCATACTTTGCGCACAACTAAATTTTTGCAGTTGCGAGCCGTGTGTGTCCAAATGAGCTCTGAGATCTTGTATTTATACTGCTCCTCCTTAGCTCTCTAGGCCGAATTCTCATTCTGGAGGCTAAAAACTCAATATTAAATATTTCCTTTAGCCGACTTGTCTTTTAGGGTTATGTCCAATGCTTTAGGGTTTCTTCTTGCTTCCCCAAATATTCTATTCTTGTCAGGGTTACACATGGAGGTTAATACCTCCCGCACCTACCATAATATCATCAAGCCCGAAGTTGTCTCACTGGTATGGGGATGGATTCATCGTCTGAGCTCTGGTTGGGATTGCATAAATGAAAAAGGCTATGGAGCTTGTCCATTACACCGAGGGAGGATGAACTATTCTCACATGTGCATCATTGAAAATGAAAATCACATTTACATCCTTGGGAAATGGAAGAGTTAATGATTCAAGGATGCATTGACTCAATTTTAAACTTGATCATCATTAGGCATTTAAGGTACCATAAGGGGTTTTAGATCCCCATTGATCTTAATTTCACCTTTTTTTAGAGTGGATCCTTCCTTGGCTTGTTGATTTCCCAACATATTGAGATCCCTCTTAATGTTGAGAAATGTGTAGCTTTCAAATTGGTGAAGAAGGGCCTGATTTGGGATAGAACACCCATATAAATGTTACTCCCTGCCATATTTTGTTTGATGATGTCCCTTATGAGTATCATAGAGTCATCACATATTTTTATTTTGAGGATTTTGTTGAGGAGAGCTAATATGATGCTTTCATATAGAGCAAAGGGTTATATTCCATTGTTGGTCATGATACCAAGCCCCCAAGAAAATTTTATAATGATTTTTCCTTCAAGATGATGGATTATCCCCCCTGCGCCTTCCACCCCTACTATATTTTCATAATTATTTGTTATACAAGTTTGGGTTTTTGTCTAGTCCTCAAACTAGGCTTAAATAAGCAGTTTCAATAAATAAATAAGTTATATTTGAATATTGTGAGGTCCAACTTGAGTGCCATTGATGGCATTGAATAAAATACATAACAAGGTGTTTTATGTACAAATTTAAGACATGTTAGGTAAATTTTAGTGAAGTTACAGTCCATACAAGTTTTCTCTCTTGAAATATGTCAATACAGTGGGTTCTAGTAATTTCCCCCATAAAGTTTTCTTGGAAGGTCCAAATTTCACACAATTAGTGGAAGCTTGAACATGGCATACTAGAGAACATATTATAAAAATTCCATCAATAGAGAATTAGAATTCACAAAATTGTAATGAGTTCAAACTTGGTTAGAAGAACATAGCCCAAATTAAGGCTTTACAAGGGTTCTAAGGATTCTAACGAGACCCAATTTTAATTTATTTTCTCTATTTTGAAGGAATTGGATTTTTTAGACTAGAGACATGTACTACAATCTATAAACACATATATTAGTCATTCATCATAATACTCAAATGGGAAGAACACATGTAGAGAATACAAATGGGGTCATCATAAGATACCCTTATACACCTCTTTTGGTACTTGGAGAGTAGTATCAAATTATATAGAATATGTTCATGGGATTCATATTCCACATACCCTAGGGTATATCAAAAGGCCCATAAGTATACCTAAGATGATACTTATGCCTCCTTTCATCCATTTATATCTATAGTACATCAATTACAACACTCGAGGAGATCACTCTTGTGTACTTGGGAATCAAGTAGTACGACTAAGGGTACATTCCATCCTCCTTAGTTAGAGTAAATATTGACTAACCACTATTGTTGGAAACCCAACTATATATTATACATATTGACACTCCCTTTCCCATAAGACCCTGCAAAACCATAGCCCATTATGTCTAGACATTGTAAGCTAATTGTGACTCCTAGAAAGACCTCTAAAGGTTCATTCTTGATACAATAATAGAATGAAGATGAGGAATTTAAGGTGTTCTAGTTGGAAGAAAAAATAGCAAGCATGAAAACTAAAACAATAAAAAAGGTTGACATCCTATGTTGTAGCCCAGTTTTTTCTATGTATTGGTGCAAAGTCGAGGCCAACTGGAGATGAATCCATAGAAGTCATCAAGCCATGGAAGCCTAAGTATATGAAACCACAAAGGCCTAAGTATGCAGAGTAAAATGAGTCTTCTCATTAACCCTTTATGCCCACTCTCTCCAACCCTATGTGTATTTTCCTAAAGGTGCAAACCCTTTTGTATGAATGGGTTACAGTTGATAGATTCTCTAGTATATTTGAGAATATACTATAACCATCTCAATTTCCTATATATGTGAGGACTACCATGTAAAGAAGAGAGGATTATGAGAATTACTATGTAAATAAGATATGATTCCAACTCATTATGTTAAGAGATTTGATCCATTGTGTTATTATGTTTAGATCTAAGAGTTAGTTGTCTTATGAATATGAGTTGTGTGCAAGTCATATGCATCATTTGGTACTATTATGAGATGTAATAATTAATTTGTGAATACAATAGGACACTGTTGTTCTCATGTTTATGTGATTATGGAGTATATGGATGATGTCTTCATTGTTATCTTTAATATGCATTCCTTACATATTGTTAGTTTCAATGAATGTGATTAAAGGATAACTAATGGGTTTCCCCCACTAAATCTTCTATACTTTGCACATCGCTTAATTATAAACTATTAAACATGTCTCAGGTGAGACCTCCTTCCTTTGAAAAAATATGTTGGCATACTAGAATGCTTTGAACCTACATTGGACACCTCTCATAGAATTTGGATCTATCATAGAGAAAACCACATGGTTCCATTGTCAAGACTTTAACAAATGTAGAGTAACAAAGATGTAGTGACGGCCAACAAAGGCAAAGATTCCAGATTGGCTAGAAGAAATAAATCCTAAGTTTGCATGTCAAAGAAAGTGCATGTAGGTGAAGAAGTTGCAATATTTAAATATAAGTACCTATTTGAGTGTCTACATCAGATTTTTTGGGATAAATTCTTGGTAAATTTTCACGAATGGTTGGAAAGACTCACAAATAAACTTCAATGTTGTGTTTTGTGGCTATGAATTGAGTGGGCCATTAAGAAATTGTTAAATACCCAATGGTATGAACATAAGTTGACCTGAGAAATTGATTTTTAGTACAAAGTTGATGTGGAAGGTTGTGCCTTGGAGTTTTCAATGGAATGTCATCGGTCATGAACCAAGGCACTAAAAGTTTTCAATAAAGGACCACACTAAAGACTAATTGAAGAAACGTTGGTGTGGATAAAAATGTTGATGTTAGGACAAGGTGTACTAAAAAACCCACGGAGATGGAAGTGTAATCCCTACATAGGGGCTTAGAAATAGGAAGACTTGATGGTGAAGTTTTTGTCATGATTTTTTAAAAAGGCTAGTAATGGTAAAGGTAGTATATCTTGAAAGAGAGTGGAAAAGACAATAGAAAAAGTATGCAGATATAACATAATATTGTTGGTAGGAAGAAATGGAAAATATTTGCACCAGTCAAGAGACTTTAATTGAAATATACAAACCTAAGATGCATTTATATTGTGGGACAATGCAAAGGATGAGAGAAGTGTAGAAAGGAGCTTTGGTCGGCCTCAAAAGAGGATATCAAGAAAGTGTGGTGATGCAAATAAGTCAAGAATTCACAAATTTAGAAGGAATTTTTAACGAGTTGAGATGGTAGATGCATGATGACACAAGGGATGCAAATAATTCCACCACATGTGTAGAGATGTTAGCTAACACTGCTGACCCAAGAGACACTACAAAATTCATGGAAGAGAAAAATTAGGAAGAGGTGTTTAAAGATGCATTTAAGTTTTTGTTGTTCTAGTATTCTAACCATGTAGAAAGCTGTCACTGGTGAAGCATACTGAAATGACATTGATGGTGGTCCATCCTATGTCCTACCCCTTAAGGCTTTTGATCTTTGTCAAAATCCAACAACTACATGCAAAGCACAAGTGTGTATGTGGTTAGTAGTCAAAGTGTGACAATTATCATGGCTTTAGATAGCATAAGTGTGACCACTAAATAAAAGCATAATTTGTCCTCAATATTATCTAGTTTTGTGAGTGTTGTTATAGTAGTAGCTACAGTCCTACAACAACGAGGACCCCAAGTATTCATGTTGGTTCAAAATCATCAAGCAAGAATGATGAAAACATAGCCCAATGATACTTCTATGTGGATTTTTTTGTTTCACAGTAGAGGTGACAAAGACATAAAGCATCACTGGTTTCTCTACGACACCATTTGCAATGTGAAAATAACCAAAAATGAAACCCATGTGGTGGAGTTCAAAACACCATTGCGAGGAAGAGCACTGCAATAGTTTATGAAGTGCAAGCAAATCATCTTCAATCTACATGGTGTGACTTTGGTTCAACTATGATTAGATTTCATGAAGGAATTTAAGAAGCCAAAATTTGAACAACAAATCTTTGTAGGACTAAAGGATATCAAGGAAAAGGTTGGAGAAATAGTTTGGAAGTATGAACAATAATTCTGAGATCTGACGAGTTGTTTGAGTTATACCATCCAAGAGATGTAACCTAAGGAATGGTTTATTGTCAAGTTGTTACCTCACCTATGGATTTTCTTGCTACAACAATGATTGTTGATATAGTGGGAAGCATTATCATTTACAATGCGAATGAAGTTCATCAAGGGATTGTGTTATACAACATTTTTTCTCAACAAGTGATACTTCCTATTCTCTGACATCTAAAGAATAAAAATTTGGAAGAAAACTGAGAGAAAGTATTCGTGGGAAGGATCAACTCTAAAAAATCCCTAAATTACAGAGTTGTCGCTTGTTTCTTTCTAGCAAGGTGCGACAAATTCACTTGTCACATGCTGCATCACTGGAAGGTGCGACAATGTCGCCTTTTGCTTAGGTTTAAGGGTGCAACAAAATTTGTATGTGGAAAAAATAAGAAATTCTCGAAGCTTATAGAAGAGAAGTTTCAATGATGAGTTGTTTTCTGATTAGTTTGGATCTCATATGTTTCTCCTGATTTAGTGAGATCCTAACCTCTCATCCTAACCTCCTCGTGGCTTCCTCTCCAATCTATAAATGGAGGCATATTCTAAAGGGAAAGGCTAATAAAGAATAAGTGATGAGTAATAAAATAATGGTGAATTGAGAATATCTCTTGGTTTGTAATTAAGAGTTTGTGAACTTCATTTTGGTCCTAAGAGATTTGGGCTAAAGTGTTCAAGAGATGGTGATGGCATTAATGGAGGCCACTTGGGTGTTGAAACATTGAACTACTGGAAGGCATTTGTCAATGCCAAGGCTTGGTTGTAAACTGCATCTTGATTTATTAATACAATTATACATTTTCCTTTCCTAATAAAGGTTGTTAATGGTTTTTTATTTGTATTTCTCCTTGGCTATTTACATAGATTCATTGAAAGATATGTATGTTTGTTACTTTCACTAGTTATGTTTGATCTTTTTTAAAGGTATTTGTTTCTAAAATAATTGGATCAATCTTAGAGCTACAATCAATAAGAAAAAATGTTAATTATAAAGGTATGAGTTTTCTATCCTTTTGCATTTCATTTGAATCTAAGGAAAGGGGTGTGTTATGTCTTGTTTTGTTCTAGTTTCGGGTTCCCAAACTAGGGAGATTTATTTATGTCTACATTTACAAATTTATCCACAAAAAAAAGGGATACCATACTAGGGATACATCAAGCCCCTCCTACGATGAATCACTTCCTATCGATGCCAAATAATTATCTAGGAATCTTATTTAGAAGTTGTTTAGTACTTTGGAACCTGCATGCCTCAATGGAAGGTATCCTCACTTTTGACAAGGAGTTTACATCATTGGCCTCTGATAAAAAAATTTCGTTGGATGTTCTACTTAAACTCATTCATTCACATTCAAAGGGATGTACTATATTACCTTGGGGGTCATTGACATTAATGGTGATTTCCCTCACACTTGTTAACAATATACATCAATGATTAGTAATCAAGTGGTTTTTGCCATTTTCATCATCAATACATTTATTCACATGGTTATAATCATACTTTGGAATCGAAGATGAGATGAAGACCCTGGGGAACTTCCTTTGAATATTTATTTCCCAAGGATGTGATGGAAAGTACTAGAGTAATGTTGTCACATAGATACACATTGTATCGATTAATGGCTATGTTACTATTATAATTCGTAGATCCACAGTGTATATTATCATGGTTATGAATTCATTAAAATTATGATGATATGGATCCACATTGTATTTCTAGTGGCCATATCATTAGTAAATACAATCATGGATCTGCAATGTATTTTTTCAATAGCCATGCTTAGATTCATTTGTCTTATGAGTATGGGAATGCCTATCTCAATGATGATATAATATTGTACTGCAATGTCCTTGTGTTGTTGGCAGGTCTCCAACCGGTGTGTTCTTTGTTTCAAATACCCATATGACAAAGTATCTCATCTATCATCTCTTCTAACTTCATACTTTGGGGGGAATTTTTTTATACAACATTTTGTTGCAACAAGCGACAACTCTATAATTTAGGGATTTTTTAGAGTTGATCCTTCCCAAGAAGAATTTCTCTCAGTTTTCTTCCAAAGTTCTATGTAACTTTAGATGTCAAAGAATAATAAATATCAATTGTTGCGATAAAATGTTGTATAATAGAATGCGCCCCAAAGTATGAAGTTAGAAGAGATGATATCTAAAATACTTTTCCATATGGGTATTTGAAATAAAGAATGCACCAGTTGGAGACCTTCCAATAACACAAGGACATTGCAGTACAATATTATATCATCACTGAGATAGGAATTCCCATACTCAGAAGATAAATGAGTCTAAGCATGGTTGTTGACAAAATACATTGCAGATCCATGATTGTATTTACTAGTGATATGGCCACCAGAAATACAATGTAGATCCATATCATCATAATTTTAATGGATTCATAGCCATGATAATACACACTATGGATCTACAAATTATAATAGTAACATAGCCATGGATCGATACAATGTGGATCTATGTGACAAAATTACTCTAATACTTTCCATCACATCCTGGGGAAATAAATATTTTAAAGTTCTCTAGGGTCTTCATCTCGTCTTCGATACAAAGTACAATTCTAACCGTGTGAATAAATGTCTTGACGTCGAACATGGAAGAAACCACTTGATTACCGATCATTGATGTATATTGTTAAAAAGTGCGAGGTAAATCACCATTAATGTAAATGACCCCCAAGGTACTCTAGTACATCCCTTCGAATGTGAATGAATGCGTTGAAGCATTGGTTGTATAAGAAAAATTTCTCTCAGTGATGCGACGAATGTCCTCAAGAATGTTTACCTCATGTTGATCCTTTGCCTTCTTCACCCATTGCATATTCTTCTTCACTTAGTGAAAACCTCGCTGCTAGTAACCATGAGATTAAGAATATGAAGAAAAATAAGAACAAGAAGAAGAAAAATCAACAAAAGATCAAGAAACCATTTATTGTTGATCAGGCTAGAAACATCGAGAATCCTTTCACCAAAACTAGTAAACCCAAATTCCCTTGCAGGATTTGCAAGGGTGATAACCTTCTCAAGGATTTTCCTGGTATTCCCAAGGTCATTGAAGTGTGGTCTCATGTTTCTTCTAAATCTGCTTCATCAGTCACTACAGGTCATGTTGGTGACAACCCATCGAATAGTAATCAGGTTGGAAGTAAGCAGGCTAAAGTCAAATTTACTTTCTTGTTATGTAAGGATATGCACCACACCTACCATTGTCCTCGCATGGATGAAGCTTCATATCTTTTGAACAAAATTGTTGATGACTACCAACAAATTCCAACATCTTACCGTAAAATCTCTCCCAACTTGCCATTAGTTGATAAACTGGTCAATCCGGTTTCGTCCTCGGTTAGTCTAGTTGATCAAGTGGTCAATTTGGTTTCATTATCAGTTGACCTAGTTGATAAAGTGGTTGATTCAATCCCATGATCAATCGATCCCACTCTTCCATTGAAGAGTGAAACCCAAGTGATCGATTCGATCCCATCATCAGTCGTTCCCACTGTTCCATTGAAGAGTGAAACCCAAGTGGTTGATTCGATCCCCCGTTCAATCGATCCCACTCCTCCTTCGAAGAGTGAATATGTCGCACAAGTATTTTTCTTTACTGTGGATTCCTCCAGACAAGGGGGAATTCCACCCGTTCCGACGACACCCCCTCCAAGCAATATGATTACCATTGATTTGAATGCTCTAACAAAACCTTGTCTTCCTTCTTACATAACCTTCCAAATCGTTGTTCATGTTTGTGGCAAGAATATTCCTAACACTATAATAGACGAGGGATATTTTTTGATTAAGGCCGAGGTACAGGTTGATGCATGGTTGATACATGGTTCAAATTTATTGGTATAGGTTTACAATGGTATATCTCACAGTGACAGGTTGACAGTGGTTCCATAATTCTACTTCTACTTCAGGGTGGCAGGACAGGGCAAGGACAGGTGGTTGTAGCCGGAGAACATAGGGGGTTGTAGCCTCCTTTTGGATGTAGCCAGAGAATTGGGGAGTTGGAGCTTCCCTCAGGTTGTAGCCTGAGAAACTAGGGGGTTGG
>SNQJ01S0003170.1:295128-315017 GCA_010110895.2 Picea sitchensis
CCACGTAAAACACTGGTGTACTATGTATGTGTATATGTGTTCATTTTTTCATTGCTTATTTACTTTGCAATTTTTGGATGATAATGCTTCATTGATATAACACTTGGATTATATGGTTAAAAAGGATTAAATTGCTCTATTATTGATTCACCCCCCCTCTCAGTAATCCAACAATATTTTGTTAGCATCTTATCCTCGAATTCTTGGAAATCTCTTGGTTCACCTCATCTTGTGCCAGTGACTCGGAATTTGTTGGATTTTAACAGAAAGGTTGGTCAACCTTTAGGGATCCTTCCTCAATTTCCTGTTACTTTGGGGGGGAGGAATGGTCTACATTAATGTGATGGTAGTCCAAGACCCCATGGAATTTAATTTTCTCCTCGGGAAAGACTATGTTTATGCCATGAAATCTCTTGTGTCCACACTGTTTCGAGTGATGTGTTTCCCTCATAAACATAGTGACCATAAACCAAATTTAATTCATTGGCCCTCATATGATGGCCTAACATATGATTTCCCTGAATGGTCCTTATATGTGATCCGGATTATTTTCATAACGAAATGAAAGAAAATAGATTACAATGAAATACACATAAATTTTGCCAAAAACAGAGAAATACAACAATACATGATTTATATTAATGAAATAAATGTACAACGACTGTAAAAATACAGAATGCAAGAATCGCTATAATGGTGGCATCTTTATCTATGAGAAGAGATGTGACAACTACACTCATTCACAAGAAGACGAAGACAATGAGGCTCTGAAGACCTTTTTATAATAATCATGAATTCCAAAACCCTAGACATCCAAAAACCTAACCCTAGGAGATGAAGCGCCAAAAGTCATGTGGGTCCCGTTGGGGTAACTTAATACATCAACTTCGTAGGGTCGTAACTTTTGCAGATGATCTTTGTTTTAGGTGTGTGATAGCCCGTTGGAAAGGCATTTTTGAGAAATACACATTATGTCGTCAAAATATAACTTTGTCAATAGTTTGACTGTGGAAATCCCACAAAAAATTGTTTAGCACCTCAAAACGTCCCCAGAAGTACAAAAATATGTATTGAGATGAGGGTAAAATCATGAAGTTGGGTAACACTTTCGTGACAATCGGGTCTCCAAAATTTCTAGTGGAAATTTTTCGGTCGAAAAAATGTTGCTAGGAATTTTTTCGGCTGAAAATTTGCATGTAAAATTTAACGGCACCCTCAAAATTCATGTACAATGTTTTTCGGATGAATTATTTTCCCGTGGTAAGAATATTTCAGCCGAAACATTTATTTTTAACGGATTCCGTTAAAAAATAGGCTTCAACCGAAAGAATATTTCGACCGAAAACTTGAAAATGAGACTGTTTGTAGGAAACTGCAAATTCTCTCCATCTTACTTCATCTTTGGAGGTAGCGGACTCCTACAAATACTCAGAATTTAGTTTCAAAATCGATACCAACAATTTCAAATTTGAATCTACATTGGTTGGGTATAACTTGTTTTCATTTTCATTGTTTTTATCTAATTTTATTTAATTTTATAAATACATCACTGCATAATATTTTTAGGTGAGATTATGATTCGGTGAAATGAAAAATCCATATCTCTAAAAATTCACCGTGGAAAATTGTGAAAAATTTATATTCATAATCCTTGAACTGTTCTCTTCAAAAGGGTATTTTTAGATTTCACTTTTAAGTAAAAATTAAGATATATACAAGGTGTAGAAAAACAAGTGTTTAAAATATGCAACGTTTTCATCTTGGTCAACTTCAAAAAATTCTAGAAATTATAATATTCATCCGTTATATTCAAAATTATAGTCATAATAAAATAGAGTCTTTGTAGATTGTTGTAGTATATTTCATTTCTTGAAAACATAAGTTTAATAATAGATACATTGTTGTGGAAAACAATAACTCATTATCATTCCTTTCATGTTTAAGGAACATACTGTTAAACGATTGTCAAATTGACATATCAAATCTTGATAAAAAAAAATTGAAAAATAGTCATTGGAAAGATAACAAAATTCTTCACAAGTTTTTTTTTTACTGTAAAGTGAAATTCTAAATAGAAAAAATGCTTTTGTATGCTGGAAGTTGAAGAACTTGTGAAAAAACATTATTTTTGTCATAAAACAAGCAAAAGTGTTACCCATCTTCATGATTTTACCCATGAAAAATGCCAAAATAGGTCAGTTGGACTAGATGGGCAACCACAAATATCCACCTGGATGTTGTGTAGGGCTTCAAGACAATTTCATAAGTGTAGAACCCATAATTACAAAGAAGTGTCCCCATTACAGTGAAACATGTTAAATTGAAAATTGTCAAGATGAGCTAGTTGGAATTTGGAACAGGTGGGTGGCCACCAATATCCACTTGGATCAACATGCCAGCATCATATTCCCCACCGCAGGTCAATTATGTGGCAACCTGTCCCATGTATTCAACTTTGAATGAGAAGAAATATCTCTCTTCTCCTGATTTAGATCTGGTAGTTGACATGGTGATCTCTTCGATAGGGATATTAGAACCTGATCTCCCTACCCTTCTCGCGGCCCTCGACATGTATTCCTTCCAGAGTGTTGTTCTTCCATGTAGCAAAGATCTGTTGGAAGCCATGACCAAGGTTTGTGCCTTGAAATGTATTCCTTCCATAGTTTTGTTCTCTTGGAAGCCATGATCAAGTAGAGGTCTAAGAGCATAGTTTATTTTCGATTTCAAGCTCGTTAAAAAATGAAACAACTAATCATGAGAAAATTTCTTTTCTTGTGTCAAGCTCATTTAAAAATGAAACAATTGTCTCTCCTGTTGAGTCACATCTTTCATAAAAACTCATAATTGAACCTTATTTTCATTTGCCTATGATAATTGATCCTCTTTCTTCCTCTGGTGAACATTTTTCTATTAGTAGGCAACAGTCTAATTTAGTGCAGAAATTGGAAATAACATAAGAGTTGGAAGATGAAATGAAGCTTGGGGGGAGGTTTCCAGCCTTTGATCATCATTCTGGAGTTATTCCACTAGCTTCTCAACTTGGGGGAAAAGTACCCACCACACACCTTTGTAATTTACATTAGGATGTGTCAAGCATTGTTAGTTTTTGGTTTTAAGGTGATTAAAACAATGAAACCATTTCCGAGCATAGTTTTCCTAGTTTCAAGCCCGTGAAAAATGAAACCTACCCAAGCATAGTTTTACTTTGTTTCAATATTGTATAAAAACAAAACCAATCTCGAGCTTAGTCTTTGTTCTTTCTCATGCTCACAAATACATGAGAATAGGTTATCGAGTATACTTTTATCACTTTTTCGGACTTGTAAAAGATATATGGAAAATGAACTTTAGGGATTATCCTTTAAGCTCTTTTCAAAACCCTATTAAAAAATAAAAAGATTGTCGAGTGAACTTGCTTCCTTTACGCTCGTAAAACGATTTAAAGCGCCATGCTTGTTTTCGAAGGAGTGTCTATTCAGAGTAAGTTTACCCCTTTTTAGGGTCGGGTAGATTAATTACGAAAAATGTATTCTCTAGGAGTATGTTAGTATTTGCTAGAAGAGTTCCCCCTTGAATTGTTTTATACTTTTTTGGGCTTGGGAGACTAAATTTACGAAAAAGGACCTTATTGGAGTTTTCTTTAAGTGTTTTTCAAACTCTCTAAATATGAAAAACCACCGAATTTACTTCCTCTAGACTCGTAAAACTCACATTGGAAGACCCATATGGGACCGAACCACTCCTTCCTAGGGTTCGTTAAAAATATTACGAGGGACTTTTCTGAAGGATGAGCTTATACAATGAGCATTTTTTATCCTCCTCAAGCTCATTAAAAAATAAATAGGTAATCGCCAAGCATGGTGGGGGGAAATTGGGAAGGAAATATGTATTAAATTTGTTTTGAATCTGTATTAATGGCAATAGTCGCTCTTAAACACGACATATTTTACCTTTTGCATCAAAGTTGGGAAACCACTTGTCTCTTGTTGATCATGCCCCTTTTTTTGCAATAGTTTTCCCAATGATATTCTATTTTGAGTCAGTGCTTCCAATACCTTTGTCATTTAAATGTTCGAGAGAAGTTCAACTGAGTATCCTTCTATTGTGTTGGAAAAACTCTGCATTTCTTTAAGCCTCCTATCTCGTTGGCCATCCCTGGGACAATCTTGAAATTAATTTATTCTTTTACTATAAATATTGTACCTTTTTCATGTCATTGATGGGAGATACATCAAGGCCCTCCTGCGACGAATCACTTCCTATCAATGCCAAATCATTACCTAGGAAGCTGATTTAAAATTTGTTTAGTACTTTGGAACATGCATGCCTCAATGGCAGGTATCCTCACTTTTGACAAGGCATTTACATCATTGGCCTCTGATCAAAATATTATGTCGGATGTTCGACTTCAACTCATTCATTCACATTCAAAGGAACGTACTAGAGTACCTTGGGGGTCATTGACATTAATGGTGATTTTCCTCACACTCATTAATGATATACACCAATGACCAGTAATCAAGTGGTTTCTACCATGTTCGATGTCAAGACATTTATTCACATGGTTAGAATCATACTTTGGAATCGAAGACGAGATGAAGACCCTGGGGAAATTCCTTTGAATATTTATTTCCTTGGGCTACGATGGAAAGTACTGGAGTAATGTTGTCACATAGATCCATATTGTATCAGTCCATGGCTATGTTAATATTATAATTCATAGATCCACAATGTATATTCTCGTGGCTATGAAACCTTTAAAATTATGATGATATGGATCCACGTTGTATTTTTGGTGGCCATATCATTAGTAAATACAATCATGGATTTGCAATGTATTTTTCTAGCAGCCATGCTTAGAGTCATTTCTCTTTTAAGTATGGTAATGCCTATCTGAGTGATGATATAATATTGTATTGCAATGTCCTTATGTTGTTGGCAGGTCTCCAATGGGTGCATTCTTTATTACAAATACCCATCTGGAAAAGTATTCTAGCTATCATCTATTCTAACTTCATACTTTGGGGGGCATTATGTTATACAACATGTTGTCGTAACAAGTGATACTACCTATTCTCTGACATCTAAAAAATAGAAATTTGGAAGAAAATTGAGAGAACGTCTTCTTGGGAAGGATCAACTCTAAAAAATCCCTAAATTACAGAGTTGTCACTTGTTTCTTTCTAGCAAGGTGTGACAACTTCACTTGTCGCATGCTGCATCACTCGAAGGTGCGACAATGTCACCTTTTTCTTAGGTTTAAGGGTGTGACAATATTTGTACATGGAAAAAAGAATAAATTCTTGAAGCTTCTAGAAGAGAAGTTTCGATAATGAGTTGGTTGTCGATCGGTTTGGATCTCATCCATCTCTCCCTATTTATTGAGATACTAAACTCTCATCCTAACCTCCTCATGGCTTCCTCTCCAATCTATAAATGGAGGCATCTTCTAAAGGGAAAGGCTAATAAAGAATAAGTGATGAGTAATAAAATAATGGTGAATTGAGAATACATCATGGTTTGTAATTGACAGTTTGTGAACTTCATTTTGGTCCTAAGAGATTTGGGTTAAAGTGTTCAAGAGATGGTGATGGCATTAATGGGAGGCTACTTGGGTGCTGGAAAATTGAACTATTGGAAGGAGTTTGTCAATGCCAAGGCTTGGTTGTAAACTGCTTCTTGGTTTATTAATACAATTATACATTTCCCTTTCCTAATAAAGGTTCTTAATGGTTTTTTATTTGTATTTCTCCTTGGATATTTACATAGATTCATTGAAACATATGTATGTTTTTTACTTTCACTAGTTATGTTTGATCCTTTTTACAGGTCTTTGTTTCTAAAAGCATTGGATCAAGCTTAGAGATACAACAAATAAGGACAAACATCAATTATAAAGGTACAAATTTTCTATCCATTTTCATTTCATTTGAATCTAAGGAAAGGGGTGTGTTCTGTCTTATTTTGTTCTAGTTTCCGGTTCCCGAACTAGGGATATTTTTTTATGTCTGCATTTACGAATTTATCCACAACAGATTGGTTGAATCATTGATTTCAGGGTTGGTGATTATATATTATCGATTGATAGCTCTATCTGAGCTATCAAAGGGATATCATAGTGAAAAGGAGGCATTGTGGTGCACATTATGTAAGATAAAATCCATTTGTAGAATGATTTCCCCATGGTCTAGAGATACATCTCTATTATTATGAACCTATTTGTGGGAAAGGTGGATGGTGGGATCTATGGGGTATGTTGAAATCTAGGTGGTGATCCCCATCATTGCCTACTACTATGGAAATATAATAGCACTACAACAAGGGTACATTGTGACTTATGTATGGTAAAAACTCATTGTATAGAGGATTTTCATGCACTCATCAAGTGATTTGAGAAGAACCTATTCACAATAGAGTCTATTGAGGCCAAGAATAGAGGCCAAAATCAAACTCAAGATAATTGGGCATTGCAGAGTGATGTGAACGATACTCAACCATGGCATTGTTACAATTGTAATGAAGTAGGGCACATTGCATAGAACTATCTACAACAATGTTAACCTCACTACATCCATTGTAAAAATATAGGGATAGCACTAAGGATTGTCTAGAGTTGATTTAGAAATGGGAGGCGTGAGACCAAAGGCGGTGTGAAGAAAACATGGTAAATTATAAGAAAAGGAACCTTGGTGGTCATGATCTAGTAGGTCGTGCATATACATGCATTGATATCATTGCTTGATATGAGGCCAAGACAAGTGTGGATGTGGGAACCACTTATAATAGGCCTATTTGCAAGGCTTTGTATAAGGCACTAACATTTGATACAATTCAGCGGAAAGGATATCTACATGATGTGGTGGCGATGATGCGGCATGGTGTCTATGTGCGAGATGTTAGGACTATATAGGTAGAAATACTATTGTATATAGTTCAACCACCAAGTATATTCCCGAGCATACTAGTGTTATCAACGAAAGATGAAATCTAGTGATGGATTAAGACATTCCTATAGATATTAGAGGATGAGCAAGTTGCGACCAATTTAAATGGGGTGCTTGTATGGTTGTTGGAATCACATGTAAAAATAGTTAATATAAACCTACATTACATACAAAGGAAAATGTCTAGGAAATCATTTAGATTCAATGGACTAATTGGAGGATATGAGGTGCAATAAATCATGCTCAATATGATATCAAACATGAACATCTTGCCAAACAAATATTGGGAGTTCATGGGATGACCAAACTTGGTTTATTCATTGATCCAATAGTGGTTGGATAACCAATCATGTTATTTTTTTCAATTGCTAGGCTGGAACGGATGGAGGTTGAACTTGATGGGGTCAAGACCTATGCATATTTTGAAGTCATAGAGATATTGGATGATAGGGGTCCCTACCCCACATTACTAGGAATCGGTTTGATGTTTGATAGTGATGTTATTCTAAATATGAAATAACATAGGATGTCATTTCAAAAAGAGGGTCATGAAGTCTTTCAACCTTTGGATCCAACGTCGGGAAAGTGGTTTGTGGAATCAATTGAAGAAATGTTAAATGAAGGTGCCTTGAATGAAGTGTGTAATCTTGTTTTTGGGCATCGAGAGGATTACATAAATCCAATTGTTAATGCAGAATTAAGTTGGCACAACATGTGTTCCAACACTACAAATTGAAATGATGCCTTTAATCAATAGTGTAATGGAGACTATGACCAATCCACATGATAGTGTGTAGTTCTCTGGGCATGCAGGTCATTGGTGCAAACCTAAAGGACCTACCAAAGTTTGATAACATGATTGGTGTGGTTAAATTTTTGGACCAAGTGGTGGAGTAGATCATGCCAGAATATAGGAATGTAATGATAGATCTCACTTTAGCAAAGACCCTTGTGAGATACTATAGAACACATTGTATTCTTAGGAGGACATGACAAAGGTACTATAGGCCTTCTTCCTATTGGACATTGGGGCTCCACTAGGAAATGCCAATTCCATCCCTGTTGATTTATCTTTGCTGTTTGGTGGTACTACTAACTTGTGCACACTATACGATGTAGGGGATTCCAATTCAACCATGGGTGCATAAATTTGTGCATGTGTTAAAGACATTGCCAAACAGCTAGTATTTGGAGGCAACACAACAATGTCAAATGTGAAACTATATGAAACTACAATAATGGTTCTTTGACACTTTTTGAATTTGTGGGGAGGAAACAACATTTGTTGAAGTGATACAATGCATTCATTGTTTCCAACAGATGGACGACTTGCAATGTCTGACCACATGTTTCCTAGAAGAGTACTCTGTAGAAGTATTCCTCACAAAAGTATATCCAAAGTATGTAGATTCATACAATCCTTACATATGTAGACTCAATAGAGGAACTCTAACATCTACATTTTGAAGAAACTGAAGGTCACGATGTTGTCTAGGATACATGGGATACCATCCATATAATGTACTACCATGAAATATTGCGAACAAAGAAGATTTATATTGGGACCAAGGATGAGACAAACTTGTTGTTATTAAGGATTATTGGAGTGAACATAAGTTTGTATAAATTGTATCTCTATTCCAAGATTATGCCAAGTAGTTTCCACGCAACTTCACAGAAATGAAGGAAGTGGTAGGAGAACTCGATGAGATGAAAATTGAATTGAATCCAAGTGCTAAAATGATCAATAAATGTTATATCTAATGAATCCACATAATAAGGAGAAGGTAAAGCAAGAAATTGGAAAAATGTTGGATGGTGGATTGATCTTTCCAATGGAGAAACTAGATTGTATTAGTTAGATCATTATATAGGGAAAGAAAATAGGTAGAATTTTGTTTGTAGGTAGGCTTGTGACATGACAACTTTCCAACTCCCTTTAGGGATGAGAAATTGGAAAATTTTGTAGGGAATAAGGCATATTCCTTCACAGATGAATTTTCAGTCTATCACGATATCTAGATCATGACCAAAGAGGATAAGAAGAAAACCACATTAACTATGGAATGGGGGTTGTATTCCTATAATGTAATGCCCTTTGGACCAAAGAATGCACACATAGTATTTTTTAGAGTGCTAGTTTCCACATCAATAGAATACATTCATAAGTTCTTGGAGGATAACTTGGATGTCTAGACAATATGCAATTTGTTAAAGGATGATATTGTGAAAATCATGTTAATGTTGGATAGGTGTTAGCATATGCAATTGTCATTAAATATTAAGGAGTGCATATTCTATATCTCATTCAACATTATGTTGGGTCATATAGTATGCAAGGAAGGATTGTTAGTTGACCCAGTTAAGATCTCGATGATTATAAATTTGTTTGTGGCTGGGAATTTATCTACACTACAATCTACACTAGGACACACATGGTACTACTGCAGGTTTATCAGGGGGTTTTCCAAGTTGACATCACATATGGAAGAACTATTATGAAAAGGAATCATGTTTGCATGGATATAATCCTATGAGGAAGGGTTTGTAGAGTTAAAATAGAGGATGGTAACAACTCCAAGTCTAATTTTTTATAGATTGGGGTAATATTTTTCATGTGCATGTGGTTGAATCTGGAATTGAACTTGGAAATGTTTTGGCAGAACTAGGGGATGGGACACTAGATAATGAAATCTACTTTGCCAATAGAAAATTTTCACGCGTTGAACGTAATTACAACACTACATAACACAAAGGATTGACTATGGTGTATGCAATGCAAAAGTTCTATAACTACCTTTTCAACCAACCCTTTAATTTTTTATAGATCACTCTATGCTTAAATATTTGGTGAACAAGATAATGTTGGAAGGTAGTATTTTCCACTAGTTTCTATTATTCCAAGAGTTTGATTTCAAAGTGGTGATTAAGATAGGCATGCAAAATGTTGGGCCCAATCATCTCTCTCATATCCAAAATGGGGACGTTGCAAGGACAATTTATGAAATAATCGATGTTTATCTCTTTCATCTAGAAGAAATGCCTAATTTATTCACTAAGATTATTGAATTCCTTAACTCTAGATCAACACCAGAAGATTATGATCGATGACAACATAGACAACTATTTGTTACACATCAAATTATCAGTTGATTATGGAACAATCATACAAGCTAGCCACAAATGGGATTTTACATTGATGTACGTTGGATCATGAATGATAAGAAAAGTTGTGGGAGGCCCATAATGGATAGAGAAGTGGACATATTAGTGAGAGGACCATTACATGCAAGGTGATCTACACAAGCCCCTAGTGGCCATCTTTATTTGTATATGTTGTAGAATACATGAAGTAGTACAATGTATGCCAGTGCGTGGAACAACCATATGCTTGAGATGAAATGTCATTGCAACCCATTGCGTTCTGGGTCAATATATTTCAAAATTAATTTGTGACTATAATGGGGCTATCAATCCACCATCGCACTACACCATAATATGTTATCTGAAAATATGAGTAGAGGTTACACTAACTCGAGATTACTTGATCGAGACTATTGCCTAGTTTATTTTTTTAAATATTTCCATAAGGTTTGGTTGTCTGTGTAGACTCACTAGTAATTAGTGGTCCGACATTTTATTAGTGGAGCAGTGACTACTCTAGTCAAGGAATTCACGATCTATCACCATAAGACTACATTGTATCATACGTAAGCTAAGAGCATGGAAGAAGTATTTAACAAGATTCTAGAATGTAGATTGACAAAGGAATTCTTGGTGAATAAGGATGATTAGGATGAGAGAATGTATGTCATTTTGTGGGCCTACGAGACTTCGTGCAAAACATTGACTAAGCATATGTCATTCAACTTGTTATAGGTTTTTTTTTTCTTTCGCTTTCACTAGTAGCATTAGTCATGTTAGGTTTATTTCGATTGATATGGCTTATTTCAAAGAGGATATTATGTCATTTGAACATTTGATTTCGGGCATGTGTGTAGCCATTGCTAAATATATCTTAGAAACACAACAATTATAGGATAGGATGGATATGCTAGTACGATTGGAAGAGAAAATATTTTGGCATAATACAATCAATTGGTATAGAAGAGGCACCAAATTAAGGAATGTCATGATAGGGATATCTATAAAAATCAATTTGAATGGAAGGATCTTATGCTAATATATGATAGTAAATTTTGGAAACATCTAGGCAAGTTAAGGATGCATTAGGAGGGACCCTATAGGATTGTGCAAATCATTGGAAAATTGCAATCCAATTCATGCAGTTAGATGGTTATCTCAAATAGCAATGGTTGAATGTGCATCCTTGAATGCTTATGTGACCCCAACCTCAATAGAACCACCCTAATTTCTTTGTGTGGGAGGAATTACTATACCATATTAGAAATCCAATTTCAACAATTTAATTCTAATATTTCAATTTCATTAAGTCAATTTATGTAATTTTAATTCAACTTTTATTTATTTATTTTGTCGCTTTGTAGGTAGAGGAATAAAACAAGAGAATGTATCCATGGTTGTGTAGGCTTAAAGTACTCCATCGAAGCAAAGCTATGTGGTTAAGGTGTTGGTGAGAACTTGGGATCTACAAATGAGATGGAATGGGTGTCGTGGGAACTAGAGAAGCTACAGAGTTAATGGACCACAGAGTATGGGGTGTGTTTGTGTATTGTAAAGTATATATGGGAGGGAAGTCACTAAATCTAAAATATATACTTGGGTTTTTGGATATGTTACACAAAGAGACAATTAATGTCACCGTTATTTTGGTTGTGGTAAGTAGTGTCAAAAATGTCATTTAATACTACACGAACGACACCCAAACTAGTCATGTCACATTTATTGTCCAGAAAGTTGTTGCAAAAGGAAAGTATTTCCCTACATTGATGATTGGATTTATGTAGGGTTTGTTATGTATTTAGGTCAAATAGGTGAAATAGGGTAGATAGTGGGGATAGAACATGGTTGAAGTGGTGTTGATACCACCAAAATAAATTACAACATGACTTTTCGTGTTGATTTTTGGCAAGAATGCATATCATTTGAGTGCACAATATTAGAGAGCTACAAGATTTTTAGAGTTAAGCTTTCACCAATCAAATATAAAAAACTCAACAAGGACAAAACCATTAGATAAACTAGAATTCAAGGGTTGCAAGATGGAGGTACGAATATTGTAAAAGCATCAAGCGGTTGAGAAATTTTTGGTTGGTGGGAATTTGTGGAAAGGTGGTGTCTAGAACTTATCAGTATTGGAGTGTGAAGAAAACACCACCATGCGGAAGACTAGTGGTATGCAAGGCCCTGGCAAGTCGAGGGACCAAAAAAAACAAATTGAGAGGGGAGAAGGGCCCAATTAAATAAGTGAGGGACTTTATTTACCCAACAAACATACTTGAGCTATGAGTGCATTTCATGAGTAAAGATGAGCATCTCAAGAGATACATTGAGTAGGTTCAACTAGTGGATTACGATATCCTCAACCCCATGTTATTCCTGAGTTTTATCTAGAAATATACCCAGAAGTAGGTGGGATAGACAATGATATTGCAACTTTTCAAGCCATTGTGCAAATCTAGAATCACTAGTTTGCTACATGTTCATGATTTCAAAACTCTCCAATGGTAAGGAAATGTATGAAGTTGTTGTTGTCATGAATTCACACTAGTGGGATATGGCTAGAAAGAGAAATTTCTATTAATGTAGACAATATCCATGTGATTACGTGACTAGTGACAGATGGGAAGGATGCCAATGATGCATTCTTGGCAATAATCAGTGTGCAAAAACATGGGGATTTCATAAAATAAGTGATGTATCCATGCCTAAAATATGGCATGCAACATGTGACATGAGGACGTAAAATATCCTCGATCTATAATATGTGGGTCAATATGATAGCACAATTTCTATCTATCATGGCTCTATGGATAGAATGCTTGAAGTGAGAAGTGCAATGCCATCAACGTATGTGCTACTAGTGTGAAATTGGATTAGGTTACCTACCTCACCAACAATCCTATAGAATTGCATCGATGCATTGTATCATCATGAGGACTTCTACTATGGGAGTTTCTTATTTTTTCTCACATTCTTCTAGTGGGAAAAGTCAGTGGGTTTTTTATGGTGATAATACTATAGGATGGATTCCCTAATCCTACCTAAGTAATGCTACCTACAATGTTCATTCTTCCACTGTGGGAACTTGCAGTGAATTTTACCATAGCTCAGTACAAGATCTTATCCTACTCAATGAATAAGGTGATGTAGATTGGTATTGACTCCCATTTTTAAAAGTTATTATCAAGCCATGAGGAACGTGGTCATGCAACCACAAGGATTCCAAAGGATTTTATTGATATGCATCATTGGTAGTACTAGTTTGAAGTCAGTCGACACTTCTTCCATTTGAGACCATGACTATCAGACTAGATCATCAACCTAGAAGTGCAAGTGAAGGTGTTAGACTTTGTAGTGACACTAAGGTGATTCAAATAGGATATTAGTGATGGGTCCAAACAAAAAATAAACAAAACAAATAAAAAAGGGAAGAGAATCGTACTAGCAACACGTGTATAATAGGAAGGTCCCATAGGGAACCTAGAGAATAGACCACGACTCAACATGGATGGGAAGGCACGATTAGAGTCCACCAATTTGAATGACTTATAGAAGCAGAGAAGGACATTGATCCCTATCATTATCGGTAAGAGGGCACATGACCCAATTATAAGACAAGCTATATTCCTTCCTCCCATCATTAATGCATACAACAATTGGGTGATGCATAACTTTTCGCTATCCCCATAGGGTAAGCCTACCAAAATTACATACCAAGAGTAAGTAGTGTTGTTACACCATAGTAAAAGAATAGGATCCTCCTTGATGCAACTTTGGTGGTCACTCTAGTAATAGGTGATGAGAAAGGGTGGATTCATATAGGCATGCACTCTGATTGCACCTAGCCCAATATTACAATTACAGATATTTCTCAACTTTCTATGGGCCACAATAGTTATACTCATAGTGATCCTAATCGCCATCCTATGAAGGAGTCAGACTAAGATGACTTCAATAGATGTTTACAAGAGACTAAAGAAGCATAAAATTGCGCATAGGTGACATGTGTTTCATTGAATTATTGTAGGAGGAGCCACAACAAGAAGCCACATATGAGGGGGTCACAATCGAAGACGTCACAATTGAAGTGCCACTATCACCACAACTAAAACAAATATATAGAACCATGGGCTTGTTTAGGAAGAAGGCCAATAGTGAGGAGGAGATGGTGATAGAGAAGGCATGAGACCTAGTTAGGTCCTTTTTGAAGGGGTGTAATTCCCTCTTGAACAATAGGGGTTCTACCCAATGAGAAGTCCCAATTATACCTCACACTATTTGGAATAGGGAAACCATTTGGACTATGGCATGGCAACCATTACTGGAGTTTAATGATTGTTTTAAATCCTAGAATACTATATGCAAATGTAGATGTAATTCTATTATATATGCAAAATGCAAATCTATTCTAAGGTTTCATAGCTAGGAGAAGGTAACTAGAAATTCAAGAAAAACACCAAACACATAACTACTTCTACCTTTAGAAAAAGAAGTTATTAAGTTAGTAAAAGAATAAATATGAATAACTAGATCCAAAACTGAGAAAAGTTTAAGATTAAACAACTAATTATAGATCCATACATATTTCCTTAGAAAAATTTTTAAGAGAGAAACAAAAATGAGAGTGCATTTGTTTTACTACAAATCCAACACTCAATAAAATAATAAAATAAATTCCACATATTGTAGCAACATAATAAAATCTCATCGTCAAAATAGCTTGGCCAAAGATGAATTCTCCTCATTAAAGTTCTATAAAGAAGTTTTACAAAAGTAAAACCAACAAAAGGATTTTTTCCTTTGGTTCTTATCATATTTATAAGTAGTTAAACAAGATTTAGTGACGATAAGTTCAATGGATTCTTGGATTGCTTGAGGCGTTGGGGTCTTGTGTAACTCCTTTTTCTTATACATGACTATTAATGTAACGTTCCAATGATAAGAAAGTTTCATCAATGATATCATCATAACGGAACACATTTTGCTCTATTGGAACCCAGAGTGAGGTGAGGTTATGCTTTAGTTTTTTAATCTTTTTAAATGCGTGAATCCATGAATCTCAGTCACACTTTTTAGCAAGTCACGCATGAAAAAATGGCCTATGCACCCTCAATCGAGGTTTTCCTTGATCAAGGTTTCAAAACTCAAACAAGGGTTTAAAATATCAATTGATGTAAAACCTTGATCGAGGGTTTCAAGCAAAAAATGAACTATATATGTCAAAAATACCTCGATCAAGGATTTTAAAATACCTCCATTGAGGGCTTTAAAATTCCTCGATCAAGGATTTTAAAATACGTCCACTAAGGGATTTAAAATACCTTTATTGAGGGTTGTTGAAGCCCTCGATTGAGGTATTTTAAAACCCTCAATTGAGGGCTTGAAAGTCAAGAATATTTTCCCATTTTTGGAGGTTTTCATGGAGTTGCAACTTACTACAGGTGAAATCCCTTCATCTTTTCGATGGAAGGTGTTGGACTTCATGCATGTAGATTTTCCATTGAATCATCTATTCTATGACATTTAATTTTCTCATTTTGGATTTCATACTATATTTTTTAATTTTGTTTTTCTAAAACTTATTAAAAAAAAATCCTCTTGAGTAGTGAAGGACCCCAAAGAAAAATATGTATCTTAAAAATTCCACAACCAATTTTTTTTTTAAAATGTGTATGCACTCCATGGATGATTCCTCTTCAAAAGGGTATTTTTGGAATTTTTTTGTTTTACATAAACAGGATAAAAAAAATTTGGGGGAACACATAGGTGTATAAAATGTGATTCAAATATTAATTCTTGGACTTCAAAAATAATAAAGAATAAAATTTTTCCCAAAAAAATAATAATAAATAAAAATGCACTACTACATTTTGTGTATATAATGTTTATATAATTTCTTTATATTTTAATTATACATTGAACATTTAATTAAGTGTTGGGAACAAAAGTCACCTATTAACTTTTCTAAAACTTTACAAGGACAGACATTTATTTGAATGCAAAATTGTCGCCCAAAGGGGTTGGATCCACTGGTGGAAAGTGAGGATTTTTTCACCATTGGGAAAGGTTCAATTCCAATGAGGGCCACTTAAATTGGACCCATGGGGAGACCTTGAAGTAGTGATCGAATGTGTGGTTGCACCCAGAGAGATTATATTAAAAAATAATCTTGTGACCCGTGCACACCTAAGTGGATCAATGTAACACCCATGTTTCCCCTTGTTTGTAAATATAATTATATGGGCCAAGAGACTATGGAAAACTCAATATGTGTGAATGTTTGATTTGATGGACCTTTGTATAAAAGGTCAATGAATGTAAATTATGTTATTTACTAGAAAATGGATAAATGTTGCATGACTGTTGGAAAGGGGATGTGCTAAGAGAGACCATGAATGCTATGAAATAGATGGTGAAGGGGACCAGGAATGGTTGCATTAACCTCCACCAAACCAGTACCTTACTAGATTTAATTTCTCAGGACCAGAATAGTCCTCTAACCCAGAAATGAATTACATTCAGGGTGGTAGGTGGGAAGACCTCTGCAAGAGTTAATGAGGGGATGGGGCAGATAAACCATATTTAAGGCTTTCAGACCTTACCATGGACTGGAAATTCGAGACACACACAACCTTATTGAGGAAGGAAAGAAAGGAAGGTGTGGTAGGCAGAGGAAGACCGACGAAGAGTGCAAAGATGAGAGACTAAGATCTCGGGTTCAAGGAAGAACTGAGGAATGGGCGTGTTATGGTCGCAGGAAATGACTAGCAAGGTTATGATACAAGTTGGTAAATGAGGTTATTGAGTGACTAAGGAAGTAATCAGGTGATCCTCCTTATGTAACACACCCACTACGGGAGATAATTTTTTTTGCCTTTTTCTTTCTTCTTCATTGTTGAGGGACAGAGTTCTAGAATTCTTACAAGGTTCTGGCGTAGGCTAGGTCTTCCAATCGAGACCTTCACCCAACCAATTCACGGGTTCTTTTGTTGAAAATACGTCGTGTACAATTCACACACCAAGTGTAGGATTTACTTCCACGTGTCCATTGGTTGTGACCTCAGACTAAGTCAAGAGGCGCCTTTCACATTTTGGGACTTCGGAAACTGGGAGTTTGAAATGCAAAGGAGTCGAGTCCTTTGACACCCCGAAACCCAAAATCCTATTCACACCAAGCCCGCTCCAGGATTTCACCTACTGAGATTTCACGATGTATGAAGACAAGGGTTCATACCCTTCGGTTTCCCGGATGCCACAACACCAAAGCCCATATATCTACTAGGCTCATTTCGGGGTTTCGCGAATCGGGAGTTCACGATACACGAAGACAAGGGGTTTTCCCTTGGGTATCTAGGGTGCCAAAACGCTGAAATACCAAACTCTAGCCACGCTATACCATTTTGGGGTTTTTCACATCGGGATTTCGTGATATGCGAGGACGAGGGGCCTCGTATCTAGGATATTTGGGAGCTGAAACTCCGAAACTCATATATCCACTAAACTCACTTTGGGGTTTCGCAAGTCGGGATTTCACAAGGTGTGATGACAAGAGGTCTCGCATCTGAGTTTCCCAGGAGATGAAACTCCGAAGCTCATGTATATATGCTACGCTCGTTTCAGGGTTTCGGAAGTTGGGATTTCGCGATGTGCGATGACAAGAAGTCTCGCCTCTGAGTTTCCCGGGAGTCGAAACTCCGAAACGTTGATATATATATATATATACACACACACACACACACACACACACAACGCTAGGTTCATTTCAGGGTTTTGCAAGTCGGGATTTCACAACTAGCGAATACAAGGTACTGACCCTTAGGATTCCCGGGTGGCGAAACACCGAAACATCAAACTCTAGCCACGCTATTATCATTTCAGGGTTTCGCAAGTCAGGATTTCAGGACGGTCGAATACAAGGAAACTGACCCTTGGGTTTCCCAGTTTCCGAAACACCGAAACACTAAGACTTATCCACGCTAGAACTTTTCGGGGTTTCATACTTCAGGTTTTCACGACTAGCGATTACTAGAGAACTTACCCTTAGGTATCTCGAATTCCAAAACACCGAAACATCAAGACTCTAATCAAGCTACACTATTCCGGGGTTTTGCAAGTCAGGATTTCGGGACTGACAAATACAAGGAAACTGACCCTTGGGTTTCCCGGTTGTCGAAACACCGAAACACCAAGACTTATCCACGCTAGACCTTTTCGGGGTTTCATACTTCAGGATTTTGCGACTAGCAATTACAAGAGAACTTACCCTTAGGTATCTCGGGTGTCGAAACACCGAAAGACAAAACTTTGAGGGAACCATTCCTGCTGGTGCAAGGTCTCCAGACTTAGGCCATAAAATCCTTCAACAGATCCTTGGGTAATTATCACCAGGCTTGGGGACATGACTGAAAGGCCTTCTTAACCTATCGAGCTATGAAATTTGTGACAAGGGCGAGGTAAGTTTAGATATTTACTTAAACAGTAGTCCTTTCAAGGAACTCACTCCGGCTCTGGAATAGTGAGGGAACCTTCCCAGAAGGAGGTGCCTTCAGGGAAATCCAACCAAGACATCACGTGAGTCAAGTAAATGGGACAGATCTCCCAAGAACGGACTCGGAATATGAACTTGTTCAATGTGTATATATACATATATATAAATGAATCGAATATGACCATACAAGTATAAGCATGCATCTGTCTTTTCCGATCAAACACACCAGGAAAACACTTCTATACAGAAACCATTCATGAGTGTACAACCATGAGCATGCATTCCAGGAACATTTAATTTGAAGTACAGGACATAAATACTTATCAGAAAACACCAGGTGTAATGCAACTGCTGAGAGGGGTGCTTGTTTCCACCCAACCGTAGGCTCAACGATTCCAAATGGATTTACCACTAGCCACCCTCGAGCTAGACCACAAGGCTTTGAGGCTCAGTCTCTTACTTTCCCCTCATCGGAAGTCTAGGACAAAGGTTATTCTCCTTCTCCTATGCTCATGACTCACTGTATTTCCCGGAGTTCCTCTGGTTCTCCTTCTGCGATTCCTATCGCGTGTGTGTGTCTGTCCTCCTCCCCCCCCCTTCCACACTTCTTTCCTCTTACGAGGTTGTGTGTGGCACAAAATTCCTTGTCCGATGGTCAGGTCTGAGACCTTCTACGGATGGGCGGTTTTCCCCATCCCCTCATTTACTCTTGAGGAGCCTCCCCACCTACCATCCGGGTGGGTAATTCATTTCGGGGTTTGAGAGTGAGCTTTGGTTTTCCCGAGCACGTACAAACCAGTACGGTTTTGGTTCGGTGGAAGTTAACACAACCACTCCTGGTCCCTTCCACCACCTCTCATCAGCCATTGTGGTCTCTTTTTAGAACATCCCCCTCTCAACAGTCATGAAACATATATTCATACATCATTTACATTCCTCAGACTTTTTATACTAAGGTCTGTTAAATCAATCATTCACAATCTTTGAGTTTGCCATAGTTCTTGGCCAGTATAGTTATTTTTGCAGACTAGGGGAAACAGGGTGTTACAATTCCCTCCTCCTTTAAAGGAACATCGCCCTCGATGTTCTTATCTATCAATAGAATGTTTAGGTACAGAAGTAAACAAAATCGGATATGCCTGTTTCATGGCATCTTCCATTTCCCATGTAGCCTCATCTGGGCCAAAATGTTTCCACTGCACCTTGACCTGTGCAATGGTTCAGTTCCTGAGTGGGGTTTCCTTTCTGTCTAGTATGCATTGAGGTTTTGGTACGAATTATCCCTCCGGTTCCACCTGGATCAAAGACCAGTC
>SNQJ01S0003170.1:316639-342371 GCA_010110895.2 Picea sitchensis
CCATCGATATACAGGGATGTGTTTTGATAGGTCCTCTAGTCCGAAGATTGGGTACTCTGGGGAATTTGGGGAGTGGTGTGTCGATAAAATCCCGAATGTCGAATTCACGAAGTAACGAGAGCTATAGATATTTGGATCTACGTGGTCGAATCTCGACTGTGAGATCTGGGAGATGTTAGAAGGTTGTCAATCTAGTGTGACGTGGCAAGCCGACGTCACTGGGGTGACATGGACACACAATCGATGTGACATGTGTCACCTATATTCATGTGTATCACATACCCTATATGCTTATTGGGACGTGACACGTGTCACCCCTGACCCTTCCACGTGTCAGCCCCTAGCACGTGCCCGCCTAGCCAAAGTAGTTGGCGAGGTGACCGGAACTCCGGGAGTCTGGGACTTCGGGACTCTGGAGGATTTGGGAGTAGCATTGTAAAGGGACCAAAAGGCTCGAAGGTCGGAGTCACGTGGCAAGATTACGGTACTTTGGAAGTTCGGGACTCTGGGTGGTCTCATGCGTAGATAGAGAATAGGCATAAAACGTCGGAGCGCCGAAGTGTTGAAGTGTCGAAGCACCAAAGCGTCGAATACCTCTATCGCTAATATTATAGAGGGATATGAAGTCCAACCCAGAGCTCAGTTTTGAGCATGGAGGTAGTGGATTCGATAGTGATGGACGAGAAGGACGTGATAGAAATCCAGGAACTAGGATTCAAGATAGTTTAAGGAAAATGAAAAAATGATGCCCCACCCCTTAAAAGAGCTTTAAGGGGTCAGGTGTGTTACGAATTGGTATTAGAACATGGTTACAACGCTTGGCCTGCTTGGGCTCATGGACGAGTCACGTAAGAATGTTATTTAAAGGAATTTTAAGGGTGACACCCTATCTTACTTCTTCCCTAAAGAGGTTGTTTAGACTTTTACTGAAGAAAATAATGAAACTTTCTACTATGTGTGTGTATTTAAGAAATATGAACTATGTGTTGTCTATGAATTAATAGAACGTTGGCTAACAATGAGTGTTTTGTCATCACTCAAGCAGTCAGTGAATCGCAGGAAACTACAAGTATAAAGGATGGTGATGTGCCATGAAGTGGGGGATGGCTCCCACAATAGAGATGAAGAATTTGATGAAATGAGGGTGGTGGAAACCCCTCCGGATCTGTCTGAAACTGTAAGGAGCCTCATGGTCGAATTATAGATTTTCAAGGCCGACAATGATAGATTGATAAAGGAGCAATAAAAACAAACGGAAATTAATGCAGTTTGGTTGCAGAGCTTATCCGATATACAGAGGCAGTTGCATCATGGACTCGCAACTAGTCATGTGGACCGACGACATACAAAGAGAAGTCAAAGCCCACCTAAGATATGAAAACATGGTCCCATAAGTGGCCACACTAGGAGGAGTACCTCGAGGAAGGCTCGACCTAGAGGCAGAGGACACTCATCGGGATAGTCCTCTACAAAGGAAACTAACAACTCTGAGAGGTCTTCTAGTAGAAAAACTTGCTCACATTCTCAAAGGAAAGGAAAGAAGTGAAAGCTTTCCAAAAGTCGTGATCCTGAAGAATTCAAGAAAGCCAAACCACCCTCTTTCGATGGAGAGATTAGTAAAGGGGAAGAGACAGAAGCTTGGATTCTTGGTTTAAAGAAGTACTTCAGAGTCCATGACTACTCTAAAAACTTGAAGGCTCAAATAGCCATCTTCAACCTGAATGGGAAGGCTTCCATTTGGTGGGAAGATCTTAGGAATGTGAAAGGAATCCATGAGAAAGACTTGTCATAGAAACAGTTTGAGTAACACTTCAAGAAGAAGTATATGTCATAGAAATACTTTGATGGGAAGACTAAGGAGTTCTATGGACTCAAGCTGGGACAACTCACCATAGAGGAATGTATCAATAAATTCCTTGAGCTGATAAGATATGTACCCTACATAAAGGATGAAAAGGTAAAAGTGAAACGATTTATTAGTGGGTTACCTCAGTCCTACCAGGATAGGATTGATTTTGATGAGCCAAAGACCTTAGAAGATACTATCCAGAAGGCAAGGTATTGCTACGAACAATTCTGGGGTCAGAAAGAACCTCGCGAGGGTTGGAAGAAGAAGAGTAGCTCGGGATTCAAGAAGAAGGGGTTTAAATACTCAAGATTTAAGAACCATGGCAAGGACTCTAGGATGAACCTTCCTACTAAAAGTGTGTATCAACAAAATTTCCCCTCCCTGAGTGAAAATAAACCTTTTGGAACAACCCCAGGAAAGACTGATAACCCAAAGCGAGAACCCTTGAAATGTTGGGGTTGTGGAGAATAACATTTTCCGAGAGATTGTCCACACATACAACAAAACAACAGGATAATATACAACGTCCAAGAAGCTACCACTGTCAATGATGTGGCTATGAGCATGCCACAGATTTATGCAGCCTTGGATAATAAACAAGCCGATCACCAAGCCTCAGTGGTGGATATGGAAGGTATGATCACCAACCATTTAGTTTCCATTTTAATTGACCCTGGTTCTAATTTGAGTTATGTGGCCCTTAGACTGTTGATAAGTTTAAACTACAACCAGTTATACATGTTAAGCCATGGTTAGTACAACTAGCCACTGGGACCAAAATAAAAGTAGCAGAGGTCATACCATCTTGCCAATTCATTATGGATGGATTTCCCACCCAAGCGACCCTTAACATACTTCCTCTAGGGTCTTATGACTTGTTGATTGGTATGGACTGGTTGGCCGCTTATAAAACTAAGTTGGACTGTTACCATAAAACCTTGAAGTGTGAAAATGAAGAAGGGAGAAAAATAGTCCTCCAAGGGATTCAGAATCATGTCTCAGTGAGATGAATATCAGCCATTCAAATGAAAAAGTATTGCAAAAAGGGATGTCCCCTATATGCAATACATGTGTGGGAATTTGTTGAGAATGACAAACCAAACCTAGAGGACCACCCCATATTAAGAAAGTATAAAGACATGTTTCCAGAAGAGGTACCAAGTCTACCTCCAAGAAGAGACATTGGCTTATCGATAGAACTTGCACCAGGAGCAGTGCCAGTGTCTAGAACGCCCTATAGGATGAGTACACCAGAGATAATTGAACTCAAGCTACAACTAAAGGAGATGATGGATAAAGGCTACATCTGGCCCATCGTGTCTCCATGGGGAGAACCAACCTTTTTTGTGAAAAATAAAGATGGCACACTCCGACTGTGCATAGACTATAGACAACTCAATAAGACAACCATAAAGAACAAGTATCCCTTACCAAGGATCGATGAATTGTTTGACCAGTTAAAGAATGCTTCCATTTTCTCAAAGGTTGATTTAAGGTCTGGATACCATTAAGTCCGAATCAAGGATGAAGACATCCACAAAACAACCTTCGGGACAAGGTATGGTCACTATGAATTTGTGGTGGTGCCATTTGGATTAACCAATGCCCCCGCCACTTTTATGTGCTTGATGAATAATGTACTCAACAAATTCGTAGACATATTTGTAT
This sequence comes from Picea sitchensis, assembly GCA_010110895.2. Taxonomy (NCBI): domain Eukaryota; kingdom Viridiplantae; phylum Streptophyta; class Pinopsida; order Pinales; family Pinaceae; genus Picea; species Picea sitchensis. The sequence continues at coordinate 320,157 of SNQJ01S0003170.1, forward strand.
TAGTTTTCATTGATGATATCCTAATATACTCCAAGAACAGAGAGGAGCATGAAGAACATCTTAAACTAGTGTTTCAAGTACTAAGAGAGCATCAACTCTACGCTAAGTTTATCAAGTGTGACTTTTTCCAAAAGCAAGTCCATTACTTAGGCCATTTTATTTATGAAGAAGGAATAACAGTGGCCCCTGACAAGATCAGATCTATCATGGAATGGCCTACCCCAAAGGATGTATTTGATATCAGATCCTTTATGGGCTTAGCAAGATACTATATAAAGTTCATAAAAGGATTTTCCAAGATTTGTTGTCCAATCATTGCCCTTCAGAAAAAGGGGGTTAAATTCACTTGGAAATCAGAACGTGAATAAATATTTCAAGAACTGAAACACCTTCTAACCCATGCACCTATGCTGAAGATTGCAGACCCTGATAATGACTTCCTCGTGTGTACATATGTCTGTAAGGAAGGACTCGGAGGAGTCCTTATGCAAGAAGGACGTGTGATTTGCTACAAATCCAGAAAACTGAATGAGCACGAAATCAATTATGTGACCCGTGATCTAGAGTTGGATGCCATAGTGCATGCTTTAAAAATGTGGAGGCATTACCTCCTAGGTAGGATATTTTTACTTATGACAGACCATTGTGGGTTGAGGTACATGTTTGATCAACCAAAACTCAATGCTAGGCAAGCTAGGTGGATGGCTCTCCTTAGTGGGGTTGATTTCGAAATCAAACACATCAAAGGAAAGGAAAATAGAGTGGTCGATGCCCTTAGCATAAGTATGAAAATTATTCACCTAAAAGTAGTGAGCGCCTGGGAAACAGATGTTAGGGAGAGAGTCAGGAGTGCAAAAGAAACAGATGCATTTTTCAAGACTGTGACATCATACCTAAAGCAAGAGCCCACAGGGATAAAGTATGAAGAATATCAAATGCTTGATGAAGGCCTGCTGACCTACAAAAATAGATTGTATATTCCAAGTTGTGACAACTTGAAGAGGTTCATAATGGATGAAATACACAAGAGACCATATATTGGTCACCCAGGTTATCAGAAAATGATCACAACCACCAGGAAACAATTCTATTGGTCTGGATTGAAAAAGGGCATAGCTGACTATCTAGCTAAATGTCTAGAATGCCAGCAAGTTAAGGCAGAACACCGGCACCCAGCAGGGTTGTTACAACCTCTACCAATTACATAATGGAAATGGGAAACCATCTCCATGGATTTCATCATCGGATTACCAACATCAGCCAAGCAGAATGATGCGATCATGGTAGTGGTGGACAAATTGAGCAAGTCCGCTCACTTCGTTCTTGTCAAGTCAACTTAAAAGGAAATAGATATTGCCAACATATTCATGAAGGAAATATTTAGACTACATGGCATGCCTAGGGATATTTTATCAGACAGAGACAAAAAATTCACTTCAAGCTTCTGGAAGTCCTTCATGACTGGTCTTGAGATCAAATTGTTGTTTAGCACATCCTATCAACCTCATACTGATGGATAGACAGGAAGAGTAAACCATGTATTAGAAGACATGTTAAGGATGCATGTAATGCATCAGCCTAAGAAGTGGGAAGACTACCTGCCTTTGGTAGAATTCTCCTACAACAACAGTTATCAAGAGTCATTAAAGATGAATCCTTTTGAATCCCTTTATGGTAGACAGTGCACGATTCCGATCAGCTGGAGTAATCCAGTGGATAGAATTACAATCAGACCCGACATGCTGAAAGAAATGGAACAACAAGCGATTCAAATAAAGCAAAATCTGAAAACTGCTCAAGATAGACAGAAGAGTTACGCCGATAGAAAGAGAACTCCCAGAGAGTTCAAGACAGGAGACCATGTATATCTCATAGATAGGCCCAGGAAGATTTCCTCGAGGACAAGAGATTTTGCCAAGCTGGCACCCCTGTGTTGTGGACCCTTTGAAATCTTAGATAGAGTGGGACCTATATCCTATAGGATAACACTCCCTCCTACAATGAAGGAACATAATGTTTTCCATGTTTCATTATTGAAGAAATATGTACATGATTCTAATCATATAATTGACTGGTCTGTGATTTAGGTGGAGCAGGAGGGAGAATTCCTGACAGAACCTCAATGCATACTAGACAGGAAGGAAACCTCACTAAGGAATCAAACCATTGCACAGGTAAAGGCGTAGTGGAATCACTTTGGCCCAGATGAGGCCACGTGGAAAATGGAGGATGCCATGAGACAAACATATCCATTTTTGTTTACTTCTGTATATACAGATCACGTTGACAGATAGAACATCGAGGATGATGTTCCTTTAAGGGGGAGGGGATTGTAACACCCATGTTTCCTCTAGTTTGTAAATATAACTATATGGGCCAAGAGACTATGGAAAACTCAATATGTGTGAATGTTTGATTTGATGGACCTTTGTATAAAAGGTCAATGAACATAAATTTTGTTATTTACTAGAAAATCGATAAGTGTTGCATGACTGCTGGAAGGGGGGTGTGCTAAGAGAGACCACGAATGCTATGAAAGAGATGGTAAAGGGGACCAGGAATGGTTGCGTTAAACTCCACTAGACCAGTACTTTGTTGGATTTAATTGCTTAGGATCAGAACAACCCTCTGACCCAGGAATGAATTACAGTTAGGTTGGTAGGTGGGAAGACCTCCTCAAGAGTTAATGAGAGGATGGGGCAGAGCGCAAAAAGGTTAATGAATTACCCTTTACAACATTTGTTTATCCTCGGGAGATGTGAAAAAAGGTGGGAGGGGTATATAATTCATGTGTTTATTTGGTCATATAGCTTATGTTAATCATTATCCCATTTAAACCATTTATTTTACCCAACTTAATGAATTGTTATATGATGTATGTTTAATTTGTGGGTTAACTTTGTTAGGTTATAATATCGTCATTGGGATATTTTTCCAGGTGAGTTAATAAAACATATGAAGGATTGGCTTTCCGACGATAGATCTTGGATAGTGTCATCATTGGAAGGTCTTACAAATAGTATAGAGAGCATTCTTATAACATCCTTTGACGATGAAAAGGTGTTTCTTGGAAGAGGTATGCCAATGAGAGGGTGCCACGTCATGCATACAATGTGCATCGAAGACCAGATTTGATTCGATTAATACGCATAGTTTTGTTAGGGCCCACCTTATACGATGTATACTGGTTATATTTTGGAAACGTTTAAGGGCCAATATCCTCTTGACACATATGCACCAAAGTATGACTCATCGAAGTTATGGCATCATCATCAGATGACTTATCCAAATAGAGGGTCGATAGACAAGGGGAAACACTTGGTATGAATAGGTCATGGGTATCACCAGAGCCAATATCCTTATGAAACGTTACTAGAGTAAGGGGTTCACAGGAGAGAATACACGGTTTTGTAGAGGTATAAATGTCGTCGTCGGAACAAGAAGACAATTTGCAGTGGGTGTTCCCCATTCCATTATCCCGACAACAATACTGAAGAAGTGTCATCATTGGAAGGTCTAAACAGGGAGTGTCATAGCATATAAACAAGGGATCAGAGAGCCGACAATACTTACGCAAAGGGGAATCACATGGTAAGGACTCGAGCCTAACGTTGTAGAATGATTTTTTGTGATAGAATTTAAGGTTCTTTTCAATGTTTCACTTATCGTTATCGGGAATTTATCGTCGACGATCCAAAATTGAAATTATTGAAAATATCAAAGAAAATATCGGAAATTATCGAGAAACTTTTAAGAATACAAAATTAATCATCTTTTTGCAAAATTTAAAACTTCTAAAGCAACATCAACATCAAACAAACACATTGTCACACAAATCTGAAAATAAAACTGCAATATAATATGTATATGATCATTTATGTCAAGCGGTCCATCAAACATCTACAATGAAATATGATATTTTTCTTGACTCTTGAGTCATAAGTCTTGAGTTATGATAGTGTAATAAAAAGTCACATCAAAATGAAAATAAAATAATCTCATGAGATGATCATCACGAGGCATATAGATTCTAGATACTACAAGGATAATCATAATGCGCTAAAAAGGCATGGTTGAGGATTAGGTTTCCCCTGCCCCTAAGAAGCTAACGGTTCCCATGTGTTTCTTCAATTCTTCCCTCTGTTTTTTCTTCCTACTAATATCAAGAATTGAGTTCTTTGCAACAAGGACAACCTCTGGGGGAGTTGTAGGGAAAATTTCCACTTCATGTCCTAGGACTTTGGAAAGGTGGTATTTCAAGCGGTTGATTATGGCACGCCTTTCCATTCCACATAGATTACAACTCAAATTTGTTCTATTATAATCTACTGGTTCACCATACTCCCACATTGGATCCATTTTTTTGAGCACTAATTAAATGATAAATCTTTAAAATTTAAACCTATGGCACAAAACAAATGGGAAAATTCAAAATCCAAATCCACAAATTTCAAAACCCTTAAAGAATGTTGCAATTAAACTATAATAGCTACATAAGTGTTAAATTTCCCTTTAAAAAAGGAAAGAAGAGGCAAATCTAATGGACATTGCAAACCCTATACTAAATCTTGAAAAACAAAGAAAATAAAGGCATCAATTTTTCTACATACCTAGGAATATGGATATGGTAGATTGGACTAGATCCTCACTCCAAAAATGTTTAGTTGATGGCAATGAAAAATATGGATTTCCCCTTGTTTTCTTGATGGAAAATGGTCACAATACCTTAAGAGTTCAATCCCCCTAGGCACCGTTTGCAAAATGAGAGAAAAAAACCCGAAATCACAAGTTAAAGGTAAAAAAACCAGAACAAAATGTGGTAGGGCGATAATTTCCATCGACTTGCAATAATATCGAGAATTATTGCGATAAATTAAAAATATTGCAATTATCGTGATTATTTGCAATGATATTATCGCCAAGGTCTATTTGACAATATTATCGCGATAAATTCAATAATATCGCGATACGTGAAACATTGGTTCTTCTGAAGAAGAAAAAAAAGGGCATTGATCCATGAATCTTGGATATTTAGCACTCAATGATTTTTCCTTTCGGGTCAACGTAAGAGATTATATACAAACAATACTCTCTTGAGAGAATTGATAGTCAGGTTAACATTGATTAGTGCCTTGCTAAAATTTTGGTTGGTTGGTACCCATAAATTCTTCCTCTAGGTTGAAGAATTTTAATGGGTTGTTGTGGAAGTCACAACACTATTGTTTGAACCATGTTTGGAATGGCCCTTTCTATTCCATAGAGCATGATTAGAGAGGCATCAGGGCTATCCATCTCTTCTTATCTTCAAATTTTTGGTATAGCTTTTGTGAGTGACCCAAGCAAGTGTTGTGTGAATTACTCTTTGTTTCAAGAGAGACTGTTAGGATTTTACTCATTTTATGTGTTAAACCTCAATTCATCGTGCATCCATATCTGGACATGGATGGAGTCCTCTCCCATGGATGAAGAATGGATTATTGGCGAGGAATTCACCATGGTTGAGTGGGAGGGGGATAGGGGAAAAGGAGTTGATTAAGTGGTTCAGAAGAGAAGCAAGCATGGTCTAAAAGTAAGGCTTCTCTTCATCTTTTCAATCCCAAGTAGGGAAAGAAAGGGATAGACTATAGTGGATGGTTTACTTGGTCCAAATTCAGACAAGTCTCTACCAAGATTCAAGCTAGGTTGGATCAAATCTATAATGCACAAGACAACATCTCCTTTTTTTAGAATACGTATCCAATTGATGTATTAACTACAACTACTGGATCAAATCACTTGCCCATTATGACTTCCATCTTAGTGAGTCATGTAGTGGACTCCAAGTCTTTGTCCTTGTTCAATATGAATGTTTCTCATTTGGACTCTCCAAACTTTCATTCTCTTGTGCACAATGTTTGGAACCTTGTCCTACGACCTAAGGGAGACAGAGGATGGTTGTTATGTTGGGCGGTGACTATTCATTTCACCATGAATTTTATGAGGGGGTCGAACCGCATGCTCGAATGTAAGTTCAAGAGAAAGATTTGGAAGTCCATAAGACAATTAAAGGAGGTGCATACTCTTTTGGAGGAATATCTACATAACATTTATCTTCAAGAGGATGCAACGTAGTTTGATATGATGGTGCAAAAGTATATTTCCAAAGGGGCATTGGTGCATGCTCGATTATAGTGAATTCAAGAGAGCAATGAGGGATCCAAGTCCTTCAATTTCCTAAAGAAGAAGGTGGTAGCTAACTAGGTCCTTGGTCTTTTCCATGCTAATGGGTCACTTAAGAACCCAATCAAGATCTGAGGTATGTTTACTAAGCATTTTTGGAATATATATTTTTCTTACCCTCTGTCAAATTCAATTGTCTCTATTAGGGATTCTTTCTATAAAGTGGTTACTAATAATATATCAATTGGTGATCGAGATAGATTGTATAGAGAGTTCTCCAAGGAATAGTTTTTTGTTTTCCTCTCTTCAATGCAGAATGGGAAATCCCTAGGTATTGATGGTTTTCCTTGTGAGTTATACAAGGTGATGTGGGACACTGTTGGGAACGACTTTTGTCATCTAGCGCATGAGGTTTTCTCTTCAAAGAGACTTTAAAAATCACTTAATCATTCTCTCATCAAGCCTATTACAAAGAATACTACTAGAGACTCTATCGGTGGGTGGCATCCAATAAATTTATTGGATAAAATAATGGCCAAGGTATTAGATATGAGAGTTTGGGATGTAGCAGGAAAGTTGTTCATTGGGAGTGTTGATGTTTGTAGAATCAAACATGTATTTCCACATAGGTCTAAGTGTCTAGACGTGTGGAATTCATCCAAAGCCTTATACCTTGGTAATTTACTTTAATTAAAGGAACTATTCAAGTAAATTTATTTTATTAATTAGATGAGTTTTATTAAATGAAATGCTAAAATTGTTGATGATTACAGCTTCGAGAGACATCCTCCAGGACACATTCTCCTTTGAGACTGAGTTGAGTCAACCTATGAGAGATCCCATGTGTTGGATGTGCCCATGTGTTGGGTGTGCCCATGCCATGGGTGTGTCATCCCTCTCTGGACTGAGATGAGACGATGTGTGCCCCTGTGTGGGGTAAGGATGCCCATGAGATGGGTGTGTCGTTCCTCTCTAGATTGAGATGAGACGATGTGTACCCCTGTGTGGGGTGTGTTGTCACTCCAGGAGTCCTTCCCTGACTGTAAAGGGAATGAGCCTGGTAACTTAAATAGATCAATAATGTATGGGAAAAAAGGATCAAGTCGGATGACTAAATATGCTCACATCCACTCATAAACACATGAATGCACTCGAAGACGAAATGATTTCTACTATACTGCTCAAAAGGCTTAAATAAAAAGTGTGAAAGCAAGAAGAATTGCTTATTATATCAGTAGAATCACATACACAAGACTGTACATGTGAATGACTAATTACAACAGGCAGAAAATGTTTATAAGCTAAGTTTATCAACGAAGAGATGAGGTGACAGTCATCTTTCATTAGAAAAACTAATCCATACAAGCTTAATATATCGATGAAGAGATGAGATGATAGTCATCTGTCATCAGATATACATAAAACACTACATACGAGTTACTCATAAACATAGAAAAGATGGAAGATGAAAAACAGAACAAACACAGTGAAAGAAGTTTATGTGTCAAGATGAATCCATCAATGTCTTTAATGAAATATGGCTACAAGTCTCCAAAGTTGAATGACAGTCCTCACACTGTTTTCCCTCCCCGTTCCTCCTAGAAGACATAAGATTTATAGCTTTTACAAAGCAGTTCCAGATCCTAAGAAATTGGATCTGAATATACTAATAATAGAAAATCAAAACAATTTCAAAAATTTAGGAAATAAACCTATCTTAAGGGTCAAACCCTTATCACTAAATCTTCAACAATCCTCGACAGCTGCAATGATCTTCATAGTCTTCAATAACTTGTGGAGTGATGACAAGGCAACTTGAAATCTTTTCTTTGACAGCTGGGCAATATCTTGGCCAAAAATAGAAAGGCCCCTTAACCTCTTTCTCTTTATATCTGCTTCAAAAACTGGAAAGGGAGGTTAAATTGTATTCCATTAATTCCTATTTTTCATAAGAAACCATCCCCATATAATCTGGAAAAAAAAATGCTCGATCTGAGCAAAAAGAGGAGCATTCTGCCAATCTCTGTGTTTTCTGTGGTTTAGAGGCCAAAATTTATGGTGAGTAAACCACTGAAAGCTCTGTTTTTGGTGGCTAAGGAATCATTTTGAAACCCATTTAAGCTACCAAAAGCATAGTTTTGAAAATTGCAAAAGGTGATTTCTTTGGTAAAGCATCCAAATAAATTTCAGGAACTTCCATCTCAGACAAGATGTTGTTGTTGATTACCATACTTTGTTTTGCCTTAGAAATTCAAATTTCTTACATAGAAATTCAAATTTGCATTGATTTGAATTGAAGATATATGATAAATTCCTGCTAGCAGATTTGATGAGACCATTGGATTGCACGAACCATCATACAACCCATGACTTCCAGTGACTAGTGTAGTTAGTTTTTCTTTCCTATCCTGAAGTGCTAGATCTTACCCTAGAACAAAAGAGATTCATGTTCTCCTAGATTGCTTATAGTTGTCCAATGGACAATACAAACTTTCTACTTCATTTTGATGCTTGCTCAAAATAGGAAAGCATGATTTGAAAGTTATCTGACATCTTTCACCTGGCTCTAAGTCATGACCTAATGTTTTTTAAATGAACATAAGACAAGATTTTCGTTCGGGGCCTTCGCTGCTCCAACATCAAGCACCTACACGCCAATGGGTATCTCTGTCAGATGTGTTTCATTGAAAGACCTCCAATAAGACAACAATATTCCTGGTCGTCCAACATAGCTCAAATTTTGGCAGAAAATCGTAGTCTGGAGTGAACGATCTTGATTTATAATTGGCAGTAAGATCTGATCTCAAAACTCCATCAGTGAAGACATTTTCACTACACATACCTAATACAAGCTTCTGGGTCTTTTGCGAAGAGAACCGCCGATCATTTCTAACCATAGGATTTTTCCAAATAGAATGAAATAATGTAAAATTTGACTCGTGGCTTGGTTGACCTGTCAACTTGGCATGTGTATCGAGACTGTGCATTATATGATATAACCTTTAGCTTGACACATGGCTTGGGTTTTGATATGTAGGTTTGACTCATGGATTGACCTATATGTCGACTTATGGCTTAGGTATATGCGCTTTGTCATGACTCGGAGTTTAGCTTAGGCTTAGAACGCTCGTGGCTTGTGACTTGATTTTGGCATATGTAGTTGATATGTAGGATTTAACATATAACTTGATAAACTTTGATATGATGTGTGCTATGTGCATGTGAACCTAAAGTAAGGTATTCACTAGTACATGCACACACCACTTAATACAAACACACACACACACATATATATATGAAGACCCAAAACATAAACTAAGGCTTTAACAATTTATTTGGATTTTTGTATCGAAGGTCAAGAGGGCAAAGCCAAAGGATGTTGGGAAAAAGTGATTAACAAGAACTTGATGAAGAACCTGGAGGTTAAGACAGTGGCCAAAAGACTGAAGAAAGCAATAAAGAGAGATAAAAACGCTTTCAAAAGTCCATTGCATTTTGGTCGCTAACATCTAACTCCAACTGGGATGGAGACCTCCCTACGAGGCTCCAAGAACCTAGTAGTTCCAAACTGGTTAGACCTCCTACGAGGCTCCAAGAACCTAGTAGTTCCAACCACTACCATTGGGCTATGGAGTCATTTATCCTATGCAACTGGTCCTCTGAAAACCTGTAGTCAACTCTGCTTATTCAACCAAGCTTAACTGCTATTTCTGCTACAAACTGGAAGAAAAGAAATGCTCATGCAACGAGCTTATTTCCTACCCTACTCTACTCTAACCAGTTCTGCAATTGGTTAAGGTAATGCTGACTTCCATAACAACCATTCAAGCAACTTTAATACTGAAGAAATCTTACCTCTGTTACTAATCCACAACTGAGTTCTAAAATGTAACAACAGTAATAAGAACTCTTTCCGGAAAGCATACTCACCTGAAAACATTGGCGAGCTAAAGAAATCTGAAACTTTCAATCTCTATGAAAAGTATGACTCCGTGAATACTACCACTGGATCCTTGAAAGGAAGATCAGAAACATGTTGATCCTCGGGAATCAGCTACACATCTATGGAAGCCTCTTTCTTAACCATGACTGTTCCTCTGCTGAAAAACCGATCACCTTCTTGTTATCTTATAATCAAATCTTGATCATTAATTATTACAACTTCCTCTTCAGAAAAGTGCTCAAAAGATGATGATAAAACAATGTTAAAATCATATGAATAAGGATCAGTTAAAAACATATAATTTCCTATGCAATCTTCAGTTATCATAGGCTCATCCTAGATTACAAACCGATCATAAACTTCACATGCATACCTGTCTTTAGAGTACTCATCAAATATTGAAGAATTCTGACCTGAATCTGAAATAAACTCACATACTCGATGTTGTTCCAAATTTGCTTCAAACTCATTACTTTCTTGCTCAAAATCTAAAGTGTACTAACATTCAACTTGCTCATGTGCTTGCAGATTTTAAAAGAAGTCTCGACCTCGGATCCTCCTGGAGGCACAGATGTTCTCCTCCACTCCTTCTGTATCTTCAAACAACTGTCCTAAAGATGAAGACTTCCTTTCTAACAAGAGAAAGACTAAATCTAAATGTTGAGCCATAACATAATATATCATGGCAGCAATTTTTGTAGGCCAGATCTCGAAAGGCATGTCATGATACATGTGGTAAAACCTTCGATTGAAAACAGACAAAGCTTCACTCTGCTCTCTCTTCAAAGCATAAAAATCAGCAAGGTATGAATCTAGTGATTTGTACTCACCCCAATACTTCACAAAAACATTAAAGAATTCAATCCAAGAGCCAATAGAATCGGATCTCAAACCCTTAAACCATGCAGTAGCATATCTGATTAAGGATTTAGAGAACAATATCGTGATGACATCTTCATGAACAATTTGAAAACGATCAACAAAATCCTCAAAGGATCCCAAGTGCCTCTCAACCAAAACTTGATTCTCTCCAGAAAACCGGGGAAGATATTCAAAACAGTCAAGAGGATAAGGATGAAGGAGATAGGGCAGCCTTAAAGGCTTGAACATCTTCATCCTGATCTTAATTTGAAAAGCATAGGGCTGATTATGAGAGTTAACAGGTTCATGACAAGGTTCAGCAGTACTGCAAAAAGGTGTTGAGCTCTGGACAGGTTTAGAATCAATTTCAATTTCTACGAAATCAGAAGAGAGATTAGATGCAAGAGGAATTGGAATGCAAGACTCATTTTTAAGAATAGACTGTGATGAGGATATTGAATCAACATCTACAATATAGGGATGCAGGATTTCCTCTTCTAAGGTTGGATATATACAAGAAGGATAGTGATTTTCTGAATATACAAAACAGAAAATGATTCTCTTTACATGCAAAGGGAATGGCATGAAGGAACTAATAAAGAACAACAACAGTTCATGAAGCAGACTAATGAACTGATACCTGGATTTGAAATTCAGCCTCTTCATCTTCTGTCAATCGGATCCTTCCCAATCGAGTCTTTAATCGTGGAGTCGCCAGACAGTTGATACAGTCAATTCTATGTCCTCCTTTTGTTTGCCATCAAAATTCAAATCTATGTCGTTCTTCCCAGGGAAACTAGCTTCACTTTCGTTCCCCGGAAACGATGTCAATTTGTTGTCTCTCCAAGAGTCCTTCCCTGACTGTAAAGGGAATGAGCCTGGTAACTTAAATAGATCAATAATGTATGGGAAAAAGGATCAAGTTGGATGACTAAATATGCTCACATCCACTCAGAAACACATGAATCCACTTGAAGACGAAAGGCTTTCTACTATACTGCTCAGAAGGCTCAAATCAAAGGTGTGAAAGCAAGAAGAATTGATTATTATATCAGTAGAATCACATACACAAGACTATACATGTGAATGACTAATTACAACAGGCAGAAAATGTTTATAAGCTAAGTTTATCAACGAAGAGATGAGGTGATAGTCATCTGTCATTAGAAAAACTAATGCATACAAGCTTAATATATCGATAAAGAGATGAGATGATAGTCATCTGTCATCACATATACATAAAACACTGCATACAAGTTACTCATAAACATAGAAAAGATGGAAGATGAAAAACTGAACAAACACAGTGAAAGAAGTTTATGTGTCAAGATGAATCCATCAATGTCTTTAATGAAATATGGCTACAAGTCTCCAAAGTTGAATGACAATCCTCGAACTATTTTCCCTCCCCGTTCCTATTTTCCCTCCCCGTTCCTCCTAGAAGACATAAGCTTTATAGATTTTACAAAGTAGTGCCAGATCCTAAGAAACTGGATCTGAATATATTAATAATAGAAAATCAAAACAGTTTCACAAATTTAGGAAATAAACCTATCTTAAGGATCAAACACTTATCACAAAATCTTCAACAATCCTCGATGCTGCAATGATCTTCATAGCCTTAAATAACTTGTGGAGTGATGACAAGGCAACTTGAAATCTTTTCTTTGACAGCTGGGCAATATCTTGGCCAAAAATAGAAAGGCCCCTTAACCTCTTTCTCTTTATATCTGCTTCAAAAACTGGAAAGGGAGGTTAATCTGTATTCCATTAATTCTTATATTTCATAAGAAACCATCCCCATTTAATCTAGAAACAAAAATGCTCGATCTGAGCTAAAAGAGGAGCATTCTGTCGGTCTCTGCGTTTTCGGTGGATTAGAGGCCAAAATTTATGGTGAGTAGGCCATCGAAAGCTCTGTTTTCGGTGGCTAAGGAGTTGTTTTGAAACCCCTGTAAGCTACCAAAAGCACAGTTTTGAAAATTGCAAAAGGTGATTTCTTTGGTAAAGCATCCAAATAAATTTCAGGAACTTCCATCTCAAACGAGATGTTGTTTATTACCATACTTTGTTTTGCCTTAGAAATTCAAATTTCTTACATAGAAATTCAAATTTTCATTGATTTGAATTGAAGATATATGATAAATTCCTGATAGCGGATTTGATGAGACCTTTGGATCGCATGAACCATCATACATCCCATGAATTCCAGTGACTAATGTAGTTAGCTTTGCTTTCCCATCCTGAAGTGCTAGATCTTACCCTAGAACAAAAGAGATTCATGTTCTCCCAGATTACTTATAGCTGCCCAATGGACAATACAAACTTTCTGCTTCATTCTGATGCTTGCTCAAAATAGGAAAGCCTGATTTGAAAGTTATCTGGCATCTTTCACCTAGCTCTAAGTCATGACATAATGTTTTTTAAATGAGCATAAGACAAGATTTTCGTTCAGGGCCTTCGCTGCTCCAACATCAAGCACCTACACGCCATTGGGTATCTCTGTTAGATGCGTTTCATTGACATACCTCCAATAAGACAACAATATTCATGGTCGTCCAACATAGCTCAAATTATGGCAGAAAATCGTAGTCTGGAGCGAACGATCTTGATTCATAATTGGAAGTAAGACCTGATCTCAAAACTCCGTCAGTGAAGACATTTTCACTGCACATTCCTAATACAAGATTCTGGGTCTTTTGCGAACAGAACCTCCGATCATTTATAACCATAGGCTTTTTCCAAATAGAATGAAATAATGTAAAATTTGACGTGTGGCTTGGTTGACCTGTCAACTTGGCATGCGTATCACGACTGTGCGTTATATGATATAACCTGTAGCTTGACATATGGCTTGGGTTTTCATATGTAGGTTTGACTCGTGGATTGACCTATGTGTCGACTTGTGGCTTAGGTATATGCGCTTCGTCATGACTCGGAGTTTAGCTTAGGCTTAGAACGCTCATGGCTTGTGACTTGATTTTGGCATATGTAGTAGATATGTAGGATTTAACATATAACTTGATAAACTTTGATATGATGCGTGCTATGTGCATGTGAACTTAAAGTAAGGTATTCACTACTACATGCACACACCACTTAATACAAAATATATATATATATATATATATATATATACCAAATATATGTGAAGACCCAAAACATAAACTAAGGCTTTAACAATTTATTTGGATTTTTGTATCGCAAGTCAGGAGGGCAAAGCCAAAGGATGATGGGCAAAAGTGATTAACAAGAACTTGATGAAGACCCTGGAGGTTAAGACACTGGCCAAATGACTGAAGAAAGCAATAAAGAGAGATAAAAATGATTTCAAAAGTCCATTACATTTTGGTCGCTAACAAGGTGAAGGTTCCCATGTGATGGGTGTGCGTCAGACTCTGGACTAAGTTGTTATGACGTGTGGTCTCTTGCCTTGTGGACTCAGTTGAGTCACGCTGGAGAAGGTACTCCAGATGATTCTCATGTGGACTCAGTGAGATAGATATATGTTCAGTAGGACGTCCCTGTGGCTGAGCACAGGTCGACGTGTCCCTAGTGGTTGAGCACTAGTGGATGTGTGGATCCCTTGCTATATTGTCTAAGACTAATATTTACATGTAACCCTAATTTTGATGTAAAGGGTATAGGTAGGCCCCACCATATGTGAAAGATAATTAATGTTTATTGTAATAATTAATTTTTTTTGAGTTATTGAGGTCTGCCCTGTTGTGCCAATAGACACCACTTTTGGTATGTMTAGTCTAGTATAAATAAAGGTGATTTCCCCATTGAGTAAACACACAAGTCACATGTCATTTGGAAATTTCAGCAAGTGCATTTCTAGGGCTGAAGTGTGCACCTCTCTTGGGTGCAAGTTTCAAGGTAGTAGAGCACCCTCCTTTGTGCATTAGGGTTTCATGGTTGGAGGATCTTCTATTGAAAATATAGCAAATGATTGTTGGGTTTTTCTCCCTTGTTGACAAGGGTTTTCCCATGATATTTCTTGTGTTTTTGTGCATGGTTATTCTTCTTGTGATCTTGGTTATTGCAACACTTGGRAATTGTGTAGMTGCATTTGTTCATGGTTCAAGTAAATGATAAAATGAAATAAACCTCATGMTTGAGCCTAGCATAGTGAAAATTCAACATKGTATCATAGAACAKGTATTGAAGAAGCCATTGCAYAAGCTTCTAGCAGCCATCCTCTCTCTTCTGTAGAACCGTACGACCTCCTAGGGTTTCCAAAAATMTKTACAACCCTCTCCTTTTTGGGTGTTCCARCAATAAATAATGAAACGTTGGGGATAAAAATTACATAGCGGTGTACGRCCTCCCTCAGCGCACCTCTAGTAACTCACAGATTRCAATTCCGAGAATTYTTTATTTTTGGCCCTAGGGTTTYGCAATTTTCTGCAGAAAATTCAGATTTAGGGTTTCCGCAGCTCATTGAAGGAGCTTTTCAGCTCACTAGTGTTCTTCTGAATTTCAAGGATTATTTTTGGCAGTCATAAGCCCAACGAAACCTAATATTTCTAGCCTAGCCTAGCCATTAGGTTTCTTTTCCCGGTTCGAAAGGGTTTGTGAAGAATCTGAAAACATGATGAACAGAACTATGATGGAAGATATGATTGATGGATCAAGCAAATTCAGTTCCTAGAAGCCAATACTTCATAGAGATGAATACATCAAAGAAGAAGCCTTCTTATTCATTTCATCACTCTCAAGTACAGTTCCTACTGATAATGATATTTGTTTAATTGATAGTGGTGCCTCCAGGCAGATGACCGAATATAGAGATCATCCGACAGATCTTGTTGAGAAAGAGACCAATCTACATGTACTTGGAGACAATTCCAGATATAATGTGAAAAGGGTTGGAACTTCTACATTCCAACTAGATTTTGACATACCTCTTCAGTTAAGTGAGGTACTATATGTACCTGGGATGAAGAGGAACTTTGTCTCCTTTTCTGCCTTAGAAGACAAAGGCTACAAGGTTACCTTTTCTGAAGGAAAAGTTCTTGCATGGCACAAGGACTCACATATAAACTCTGCTAGAGTAATTGATGTTAGAGAAAACAACTTATACGGGTCGACTATCTGACCATTCCAGACCCTGTTACATGATACTATCAGCTTGAGTGAGTTACAACATAGGAGACTTGCTCACATTCATTATAAATCCCTTCCATCTCTAGGGAAAATGGTAATAGGATTTCCAAAGATACATATTCAACATAAAGGTTTTTTCAGAGGTTGTTCCCTTGGAAAAAATGTCAAGGGGTCCTTCAGAAGTGACAATAGATCCAATCAAATATTGGACTTGATACATTCAGATGTGTGTGGGCCAATTACTATTGCCTCCCTGAATGGATATTTGAACTATGTACTCTTCATAGATGATCACTCTCGGAAAACTTGGATTTATTTCCTGAAGACCAAGGATGGAGTCCTTGAAAGATTTCAAGAATTCAAAGCTCAAGTTGAGAACCTGACCGGAAGAAAAATCAAGGTACTAAGATCAGATAATGGAGGAGAATACACCTCCAAGTATTTCAACAACTTTTGTATTGAAGCAGGGATCAAGAGGGAGTACACAGTTCCTTACAACCCTCATCAAAATGGAGCTGCAGAGAGGAAGAACATAACCATCATTGAGGAAACCAAAGCAATGATACATGATTAGAGACTACCTATGATTTTGTAGGCAGAAGCATGCATGAAAATAGTATATGTTCAGAACAAGAGTCCTCACCAGATTTTGAAGAACATAACTCCCGAAGAAGCCTTCACCGGAGAGAAGCCCGATATTGGACACTTCAGGATATTTGGATGTCCAGTATACTTTCATGTACCCAAAGAGAAAATGTTTAAGCTAGACCCCTTAGGTAGAAAGGGTACATTTGTGGGATACAATGAATCTTCAAAGGCATATCGAATCTACATCCCTGGTCAGAGACAGATTGAGGTGAGCAGAGATGTCCTCTTTAAGGAGGAGATAGCCTTTAGAAGATCTAGAGGATCTCATATGGATATTGACAACGAGCCAATACCCTCTCCCCCTTCAATAGTTTAGAGGGAGACAACCATTGTTCCAGTTGATCCAATTGTTCCAGTTTCTCCAGTTGATGTTCCCAAAGACATTGCAGTAGGCCATAAAAGACCTGCTTGGGCTCGAAAAAATCTGCAGGAGGCAGAGGGACATGCATCTCCTCAAGGCACATCCTGAGAGAGAAAGAGACCAAAGAGATTTTTCAGCTAATTTTCAGCCATGAGCCACATCATTGATACTGAGCCTTCTTGTCATGGAGAAGCAACAGGTCAGTAGGTATGGCAAGATGCCATGGCAGAAAAATATCATTCTATCTTGAACAATGATGTGTGGGATACTGTTCCAAGACCAAAAGGGAAGTCTGTAGTAACATCCAAGTCGATCTATAAAATCAAGCATGCAGTTGATGGAAGTGTCAAGAAATACAAAGAAAGATTTGTAGCCAGAGGATTCTCACAGGTGGAGGGAATTGATTATGAAGAGACATTTGCTCCAGTATCCCGATACACCTCCATCCATACTATCATTGCACTAGCTTCATCCATGGGTTGGAAACTACATCATATGGATGTAAATACAACATTTCTTAATGTTGAGATTGAGGAAGAAGTTTACATCGAGCATCCAGAACGATTCGTGATACACAACGATAAATTTGATGTGTCCAGGTTGAATAAATCCCTGTATGGGCTAAAGTAAGCACCTCGTGCTTGGTACGAGAAGATGGATGGATTCTTGATGAGTTTGGGCTTCAAAAAAAGTGTTGTTGATCCAAACCTATATTATCATATTGTTGGTGATGAGTGCCTGATCTTGGTCATGTATGTAGATGACTTATTCCTCACCAGTTCAAAAAGACTTAGTGTTGAATTCAAGCAAGCATTGACTTCTGAATTCAAAATGGACCTGGGTATGATGCACTACTTTTTGGGACTAGAAGTATGGAAGAGGACTAATGAGATTTTCCTGAGTCAAGGAAAATATACAGTGGAGATATTGAAGAAGTTCAATATGATAGATTGCAAATCCATGCCTACACCAATGGTGATGGATTTGAAGAAAATGAACGATGCTTTTGTTAATTCAAGGGAGATTGATCCACATTTGTACCGAGAGCTGATTGGATCATTGATGTACATGGTTAACACCAGACCTCATATATGTTATGCAGTGAATGTACTTAGTTAGTTCATGAGTCAGTCAAGACAGACTCATTGGATAACAACAAAACATGTATCAAGATATCTATGAGGCACAGTTGGATATGGCCTAACATATGACTCCATTGTAGACATGAGTTTGTAGGGATATGACGATGCAGATTGGATAGGGAGCGCAGTGGACCGGAAGAGCACATCTGGTTGTTCTTTTACCTTGGGGTCTGCCATGGTTTCCTAGTGCAGCAGAAAACAAAGCTCTGTGGCCTTGAGTACCACAGAAGCAGAGTATATAGCATTGAGTATGGCATTCCATGAAGCAGTGTGTCTTTGTAAGATCCTGACAGACTTGTTCGATCATGAGATGGATTCTACCATTATTCATTGTGATAACCAGAGTTGTGTGAATCTCTCTGAGAACCCCGTGTTTCACGATAAATTGAAACACATTGAGATCAAATATCATTATATCAGAGACATGGTGTAGAGGAAAGCAGTACAGGTGCAGTACCTTCCTACACATGAGCAGATTGCAGATATATTCACCAAACCACTTTCCAGGATGAAGTTCGAGTACTTCTGTGAGAGACTTGGCCTGGTGGAGAATGCCTCCCTAGCTGAGAGGGAGTGTTGATGATTACAGCTTCATGAGACATCCTCCAGGACACGCTCTCCTCTGATATTGAGTTGTGTCAACCTGTGAGAGAGCCCATTTGTTGGGTGTGTCATCCCTCTTTGGACTCAGATGAGAGGATGTGTGCCCCTGTGTGGGTTAAGGATTCCCATGAGATGGGTGTGTCATTCCTCTCTAGATTGAGATGAGATGATGTGTACCCCTGTATGGGGTGAAGGTTCCCATGTGATGGGTGTGTGTCCGACTCTGGACTGAGTTGTTATGACATGGATCTCATGCCTTGTGGACTCAGTTGAGTCGGGCTTGAGATGGTACTCCAGATGATTCTCATGTGGACTCGGTGAGATTGAGATCTATTGAGTAGGACGTCCTTGTGGCTGAGAACAGGTGGACGTGTCCCTAGTGGATGTGTGGATCCATTGCTATATTGTCTAAGAGTAATATTTACCTCTAACCCTAATTGTGATGTAAAGGGTACAGGTCGACCCCACCATATGTGAAATATAATTAATGTTTATTGTAATAATTAATTATTTTCTGAGTTATTGAGGTCGGCCCTGTTGTGCCAATAGACACCACTTTTGGTATGTCTAGTCTAGTATAAATAAAGGTGATTTCCCCACTGAGGAAACACACAAGTCACTTGTCATTTGGAAATTTCAGCAAGTACATTTCTAGGGATGAAGTGCGCACCTCTCTTGGGCGCAAGTTTCAAGGTAGTAGAGCACCCTCTTGTGTGCATTAGGGTTTCATGGTTGGAGGATCTTCTGTAGAATTTTCTGAGGTCCTATGAGGCTACCACCTAAGGTATGTCCTTGACCTTAGTATGGCTCTAAGTTTCGACTGTGTGGTTCTCTTCTCTTGATGTTTTTAGGACAACAAACAATCACCAAACTTTATGCTCAATATTTAATGGTTAAGTGCTCTTTTAAGGTGCCCTTGCAAGTGTTTTATTTACTCAATGTTAGCACATACAATATACATTAAAACAAATAACACTACCTCTAGATCTTTAACTTTAAAATGTTGATCTACACTTCTAAGCATGCATAAATTTGACACAGGTATTTTTGGTCAACATGACCCTGGATAAACCCACCCCCCACCGGGGAAAACTAGTTTGGGATGTATGTCTATAAATGAGGAGAATAGATGGTGGAATACAACAAGTACAAAATATAGATGAACCTATTACAATAACAACTTGTCTCAATAGCCAAATACAAGTCCAAACCAAGCAGGTGCGCCCCTCATAAATGCTACCAAATCCACCATAACTTCTCCAGATGCAAGATGTGAGTTCAGAATGGAAAACCCCTCCACAAGAATGAAGCTCTGATGTATGGAATCCCTCTTCAACTGATCCCATTGCAATCTGACGGGTGAAAGACCTACCCACTACTGATGCACCCTCCTCAACAAGTGCGCCCTCCACAGTAATGAATGTTCCTCAGTAAATAAACCAAGCTCCAAGCTAGATGCCTCCATCCATGAAAGAATGCACCCAAGATATCCTCTCCTAATGCAACAATCCTCATCCTCTTTCCCTTCTCCAAGCCTCGTTGGTGACCATACAAGTGAATTGGCTCTCCTTTGCCCCTTGCGCCCTCCTTTAGGAAGCATAAGGAAACCTAAAAGATGGGTGGATGAGATCATCTCATCTCATCCCTAATCAATGGTTGAGATCATATCAACTAAATCTCAAACCAAAACCCACTTTACTTAAGTTTCCATAGTTTCACTTTATGTCTATTAATTCACCCACTTTTTGAATTAATTGTCACTTTAGGTTAAAATGACCAAATTTCACTTTTGACTGAAATCTCCTAAGTCAAAGTGAAATTAGACACAAAGTACATAGTACAAGGTACAAAGTACCTCCCTCATGTGTTTAGAAGCTCAAAAACACAAGGGGGACCACTTTCCAAGGTACCCAAATCTCAACATCTTCTCTTGAGAATATAACAAAGGATTTTTGGGTTTTTCTCCCTTGTTGACAACGATTTTCCCAGGATATTTCTTGCGTTCTTGGTTATTTCAGCACTTGGAAATTGTGTAGCTGCATTTGTTCATGGTTCAAGTAAATGATAAAATTAAATAAACCTCATGCTTGAGCCTATCATAGTGAAAATTCAACAAAAATTAGCATCAGTGAATTAAATATTAGTCATTGATCTCTGCATTTTGCGCTCTGCCCCATCCCCTCATAATTAATGTTTATTTTAATAATTAATTATTTTCTGAGTTATTGAGGTCGGGCATGTTGTGCCAATAGACACCACTTTTGGTATGTCCATTCTAGTATAAATAAAGGTGATTTCCCCATTGAGTAAGCAAACAAGTCACGTGTCATTTGGAAATTTCAGCAAGTACATTTCTAGGGCTGAAGTGTGCACCTCTCTTGGGTGCAAGTTTCAAGGTAGTAGAGCACACTCTTGTGTGCATTAGGGTTTCATGGTTGGAGGATCTTCTCTTGAGAATATAGCAAAGTATTTTTGGGTTTTTCTCCCCTGTTGAAAAGGGTTTTCCCAGGATATTTCTTGTGTTCTTGTGCATCGTTATTCTTCTTGTGATCTTGGCTATTGCAACACTTGCAATTTGTGTAGCTGCATTTGTTCATGGTTCAAGTAAATGACAAAATGAAATAAACCTCATGCTTGAATCTAGCATAGTGAAAATTCAACATGGTATCAGAGCACCGGTATTGAAGAAGCCATTGCACAAGCTTCTAGCAGCCATCCTCTCTCTTCTGTAGAACCGTACGGCCTCCAAGGGTTTCCAAAAATCCGTACAACCCTCTCCTTTTTTGGTGTTCCAACAATAAACACTGAAATGTTGGGAATAAAAATTGCATAGCGGTGTACGACCTCCCTCAAAGCTCCTCCAACAACTCATAGATTGCAATTCCGAGAATTTGGATTTTTGGCACTAGGGTTTCACAATTTTCTGCAGAAAATTCAGATTTAGGGTTTATGCAACTCATTGAAGGAGATTTTCAGCTCACTAGTGTTCTTATGGATTTTAAGGCTTATTTTTGGCAGTCATAAGCCCAACGAAACGTAATATTTCTAGCCTAGCCTAGCTGTTAGGTTTCCTATCCCATTTGGTAAGGGTTTGTGAAGAATCTGAAAACATGATGAACAAAACTATGATGGAAGATACGATTGATGGATCAAGCAAATTCAGTTCCTAGAAGCCAAAACTTCAGAGAGATGAATACATCAAAGAAGAATCCTTCTTATTCATTTCATCACTCTCAATTACGGTTCCTACTGATAATGATATTTGGTTAATTGATAGTGGTGCCTCTAGGCACATGACTAGATATAGAGATCATTTGACAGATATTGCTGAAAAAGAGACCAATCTACATGTTGTACTTGGAGACAATGCCAGATATAATGTGAAA
>SNQJ01S0003171.1:0-44754 GCA_010110895.2 Picea sitchensis
CACCTTATAAGCATTAGAATTGTTGGAAATAATAATTACAAGTCGGTGAGATCTTCAATTACCGACGAAGAGTTAGTCGGGCCTAGAAGTATGTACAAGAAGTCACATCGCCATTCAAACTTAGTATAAGTCAATAAACAAGCATGAGAGTTTTAAATGGAGCCGATATTTATCTTTCTCAAGTTTAATAAGTAGTTGAAGAGTCATTCGAATTAATGAAAGTATTTAATGTTGATTCACCTAGATTCTGTAGGAAGTATCAATCGTAGCTCATATAAGTATGAGTCTTTAGTTAGTTGATAGAGATGATGCAGAGTCTGATGCAGAAAAGAGGAAAGTAGAGAGGTAGAGAGAAACAACAACAACTGAGGAGTCAAAGAAGTCTGAGATCTCAAGCTCTGTGTGTCTTGTAAGTTGCATAATTATTTTAGAAGTCGTTGGAGCTGAAGTTCATCTTAGTTATTGTATTTTGTATTCATGCGATGTGCATAAGTTATTAATATCAAGTATTTTGTGTATTGGTCAACCATGTGTATTTCGAAGTTTATGTGCTAAGCATAACACCATTTTAATTCCGCGATCCATATATCGCTCTTTCTTACATTTATATCACAATACATGACAATTCGTGCAATCTGTGAACTGCATGATAAGTTTTGAGTGTTCAGTGATGAATCATGTGGTGCGCAGTATTATGTCACTTCGTTGTGCATAGTTTCCCTACACACCTCTGTCCTCTAGATATGAGATCTGGTATCATATCATTTTGATCAAAAGAAAGTTGATCAAGAGTAGAAACTCTGTTGAAAAGTAAAATATGGCTTCTACCAAATCAAGAACCTCCCACCTTTGCTTTGCAATAATTATGAGATGTGGTCCTTGACCATGAAGGCTTGTTCCGAGGTCAATACATGGGAGATAGTCAAGAATGTCTATGTGGAACCAATATATCAAGAAACATACAATGTCCTCACACAAGCTGAGAAGGATGTCTTGAAAAATCAAAGAAAGAAGGGATGGAAAGGCATCGTTTACATAAATCAAGTTTTCATCCATGAGAGCATACTTCCAATAGTTGCATCGGAAAAGAAATCCAAGGAGGCACGGGACATATTACAAACCTCTTATCAAGGTATGGACAAAGCAAAGACTTCAAAAAACCACATATTCTTAGAAGAGATTTTGAAACCAATAATGAAAGATACAGATTCGCCAAGAGGATTCATTTTATACCCATGTCATTAGTCTAATAAATCAGATTAAGTCTCATGGTGAAACCATATAAGACAAAAAATTTGTTGAGAAAGTACTTAGGTGTCTTCCTCCTGTTTGACACTCGAGTTGTGACTCTATAAGTGAGCAAAGACTTGAGTCATTTTAGTTTAGATGAACTGCAAGTTTCCCTCATCAATCATGAACACATATTGAATAGGTCAAGTATGTCATTAGAGAAGGCATTTTCCATACCATCTATAAGTGGAAGAAGAAGGGGGGAGAGCTAACTCTAGAGGAAGAGAAAGTTATATTAGAGGTGGACGCAGTAGCAGTCCAGTAAATATTGGTGGAATAGGTAAAAACCCAAAAACCAGTCAGTCAAGTTGTTAGAGAAATGACAAATCAAAGATTCAATTCCATTATCAGAAAAGGTATGGACATTATGCATACGAGTGCATAAAGAGATAGTATAATCAGAACAAGTAAAGTCAAGATTAGTCAAACAACGAAAACCAAACCCACCTTATGTTTACGGTGTGTGCTATAGAAATGCCTATAGTATCTCTAGTTGAATGCAATGTTCCCAAAAACGCCCTTGTGACATATGGTATTTAGATTCAAACTACAAGAACTACGATGTGAAACATAGAATTGTTTCTAGTTTGGATGAGTCAGTACAAAACAAGGTTACACTCGAATATATCCACCCATTGTCTTATGAAAATGAAGTATAAACATTTTAACCAATAAAGGAGAACAAAGTTATAGTTTCTGATGTATTATGTTTCTCGCTCAAGCAATGCATGAGTACATGATAACTCAGCTACAAAAAGGATACATAATCTACATGGAAGATAATCACAGTGATTAGGATAAATGCCCGCTAATCAAATTATTGAAAAAATATAGATGACAAGTAACATAATGTTCCCATTGACATTGGAGCCAAATCCAAGAAGAAAACACAAATAAAAAAAAAACTATGGGTAAACATAAAGATGCAGTAGAAGTCAGGACACCCATTTTACAACACAGAAAGTGTGCGCTCAATGAAGAAAAAATAAAGCGCAAGGCTCAAGAAAGGAGAAAATGGCACATAAATGCAAGCAATATCTAATTTGAAATACGTGGATGATTCCTAGTTATGGCATTTCAGATTTTGACATTTGACCTTTGGAGGTTTGAAGCCGCCACACACAAAGGATATGGTAGAAGGTTTTCCATTGATTGAAAACCGTAAATGATACGTGAAGGTTGCATATTTGGAAAGTAGCATAGAGAATCATTTCCGGTTGGAAAGTCGTACAAAGCAAAATATCCACTTGAAATTGTACATTCTGACATTTGTGGTCCAATGAAAACTCCATCTATAGAAGACAATGCTTATTTTCTGACATTTATTTATGATTTCAAGCAAAGATGGATTTTTTTAAATCATAAATATGATGCATTCAGTTGTTTTCAACGTTTTAAATCACTTGTGGAGAAGCAGAGTGGATATTACATAAAATGTCTAAAAGATGACAAAGGAGGAGGATACATTTGTTGGCCCTTGGTTATGGAAGGATGTGAAGAACAAGGAAGAAAAGCAGAAAAGCAAACTTCATGGGAGACACGTTGATCACACCGGGTCGAAGTGAGCAAAAAGAATAGAAAAGATGGAGCTGGCACGGAAATGCAAATTGTTGGATGAGAAGATCAAGGTTGATATATCAAAAAGGAAGAGGGATCGATGAAAACTCAGAAAGTGGGGAAAATCCACCTTTGTATGCTTTGGAGAACCACACCTAAAAGGAAGGAAATATAGGTTGGCGAAGCCTTGAAAAAGTGGGTCAAGTTGAACCTAGGTGTCTAAAACCCTAGGTTTGGTATCTAGGGTTTTGGCACCTAGGTTTTGGCCTAAGGTTGTGGGTGAGGTATTGTAATGTATAAATAAAGGTCAAGAGGACTTGGGTCGGGTTGGTATGATATTGTTGTTGATCTAGCTCTATTGTTGTGGGGAGAGATTATTGTATTGTGAGAGTGAAGTGCGATAAGTGAGAGAGCCTTTGAGTATTGTAAGATCTTCAAATTGCGGTGCTAAGATCAAGTCCCCGAAGAGCTAGGTGCCCGTGAAGGGAGAGAGAAAGAGAGGAGAAGAAAGAAGATATGCTAGCTAAGAGAGAGCAGCATAAGAATTGTATGCTTTAATTTTAATAAAATCATATAATACTGCGGATGTAGCCCCTAGAGAGAGGGTGAACCATGTATATCTTGTGTTGTGCATGATTGATGCTTTGATATTTTTTGTTGTTATATTGATTATGTGCATTTCTATGTTAAATCAGATCTAGCTACGCTAGATAGATCTAGCTTGATAAGTGATAGATGCATGTTGTGTTAATGTTGTACTAGATCCACTTGATATCTCTTTGGTTGTAGACATCTCTATCCTACAAACCACTCATAGCTTCTTCAGAGACTACATCTTCTCCATAGGTGTTGTCAAAAGGGTCAATAGCTAGGCTTGTTGGTGCACTCTTGAGTGAACCTTGGTCCGGCCCCTATGCCATGACAAATAAGTTTACAAAATATCTAGGGAAGTTCATGACGCATTGGCTTGGGACATATGATATTGCCTATGTTATAGAAGGAGGAGCTATGCAACTAAAACATTGAATGGAGAATGAAGGAAGGATTGGTGAATGGAGTGGACTGAAGTTGTACTATGACAAACTACCTTCCCTTACAAGAAAAGGGTCTAGGCAAATTCGTGCAGCTTTGAAATTGGGTACCGTATTACAAAAGAGAGAGTCTCGCGACAAGGATGGATGGAGGCATAGAGCAAAAGCAAAGGCTTCACTACTAAAATCTGGGAATTCAAGCAAAATAGAGGGATCAATCCTATGCCCCGTGGACGAAATATGGTGAGTGTTGGGGCCCGCTAATCTCTTTGGTTATGGAAGGAAGCGAAGAACAAGGAAGAAAAGGAGAAAATGAACTGCTGGAGACAAGACCGCCACCGGGTCGGGCGGAGCAAAGAGAACAAAAGATGGAGTGAAGTACGTGAAATCAAGTCATTGGACGAGAAGTTCAAGGTTGAAATATCAAAAAGGAAGAGGGATCGCGGGACAACTCCGCCAGTTTAAAAGACATCATTGATGCTTGACGTCAGTGGTGAGAAGGAAGGGAAGACAGATGGCTAAGCTCGAAAAGCAGTCGTTGACCTTAGGGTTTGGGTATTCAGGGTTTTGGCACCTAGGTTTCAAACTAAGGCTATCTGTGAGGTATTGTAATGTATAAATAGAGATCGAGAGGACCTAGGTTAGGTCGATACTTTTGGGGGTATGATATTGTTATTGGCTTAGCTCTATTGTTGTGGTGAGATACTATTGTATTGAGATAGAGAAGTGCTGAGAGAGAGAGCCTTCTCGTATTGTAAAATCTTCATCTGCAGGCAAAGATCAAGTACCTAGTTGGGTGCATAGGAAGGGGAGAGAAAGAGGAGAAGAAAGAAGATCTACTAGCTAAAAGCAGCGCATAAGAACTGTATTCTTTTACCTTAATAAATCATAAGCACAATTGCGGATGTAGCCCTAGAGAGAGGGTGAACCACATATCTTGTGTTGTGCATGATTGATGCTTGATCTCTAATGTTGTTATATTGATTATGTGCATTGCTATGTCAGGTCAGATCTATAGCTACGCATGATAGATCTAGCTTGATGAGTGATAGATGCATGTTGTGTTAATGTTGTACTAGATCCACTTGACATTCCCAGTTGTAGACATATCTATCCCACAACCCCCTCATGGCTGCTTTAAGAGACCGCGATCTGTTCAAGTGCCGCCGAAAGGGCCAAGAGCTAGGGATTGTTGGTGTGCTCTTGGAGTGAACCTTGGTTCTGCCACTGTGCCAACAACATTTCAAGAGAATTTAATAAATTTTGTAAAGTTCATGGCATCTACAAGAAATTTTCCACACGATATACACCACAACAAAAATGGTGTCACAGAAGAAAGAGAAAACCATCATGGAGATGGCACGCAGAATGTTGGAACAGCCAAACATTTTCAAAATGAGTATTGGGTTGAGGCAATAGCAACCGTGAGGGTATACATATTGAACAGATGTTTGACAAAGAGTGTGAAGAACAATGTTCCTCAAGAATCTTGGACAAGATTAAAGAATAATGTGGCATATTTAAAAGTTTTTGGTTGTGTAGCATATGTACATGTTCTAGATGAGCCGAAATTTGGACAACAAAGGACATAATTGTATATTTGTTGGGTATTCACAACAAAAGAATACAATTTGTATGACCCTGTCACAAGAAAGGTCATAATCA
This sequence comes from Picea sitchensis, assembly GCA_010110895.2. Lineage (NCBI taxonomy): Eukaryota > Viridiplantae > Streptophyta > Pinopsida > Pinales > Pinaceae > Picea > Picea sitchensis. The sequence continues at coordinate 5,544 of SNQJ01S0003171.1, forward strand.
ATCGCGGATGTTCACCATGGAGAATGAAGCATGGAATGGAGCATAACTAAGACACTAAAAAATTATTGATGCAATGGAGAATGAAGACACAAAATATGAAGTGAAACCAAAACATCGCACGTCAAGACACGTACCTTCTACATCTAGCACCGCAACGCAAATCACAACGCAGAATACTCCAGTGAAAAACATCAGGTGCAAATTCTACACCTAGAGCGCAACAAACACTAGAAAGCAATCCAAGTAGTTCTACATCTCCGCATCCAAAATTAACAAGTCTTTTACCAAGAACAATAAGAAGTCTGTGTGACATATATAATGAATAAGCAACAAATTCATTTTTAGTTTTTTCTTTGTTTTCATAAAATAGATGATCCATTAAATTTTGAAGAAGCAATCAAAGATTATGTATGAGCACAAGCCATGATGAAGAAATCAGATTCATAGATAAAAATCAGACATGGAAATTGGTAGATGTACCCAAAGATAAGGGATGTGATTAGGTGTGAAGTGGATCAAAGTCCGCTAAGAGTAAGTGTATGGAAATGTGCATACACAAGGTGTTGTTAGCGGGGACGGTTTTACACAACAACTGAATTGATTTCAATGAAACAATTGTACAAGTTGTGCGCATGGACACAATCAGAACTCCAGGTTAGCCATTGTCGCATAGTACATGTGGCCAGTTTATCATATGGATGTAAAGTCAACATTTTTGGATGGAAACTTAGAAGAAGAAGTATATGTGGGACAACCATAAGGCTATGAGGTTCCAGGACAAGAAGACAAGGTGTACATATTGAAGAAATCATTGTATGGATTAAAATAAAGCTCCCTGAGCTTGGTATAGTCGCATAGATTCCTATCTCTCGGAGAATGGATTTCAGAGAAGTGAAAGTGAGCCAACATTGTACATCAAAGAAAACTAGCAAGGTAATATGTTAATTGTTTCTATTATATGTAGATGATTTAATTCTTACAGGTGATTTTGGTATAAAAGAACTCAAGTCACTAAGTGAAGGATGAATTTGAAATGATTGATGTAGGGCTCATGAGATATTTTTGGGAATAGCAGTTCACTAGTCCAAAACTAGTATATTTATCTCACAGCCTAAGTATGTGCATGAAATTTTAAAAAGATTCAACATGATAAATTCAAAAGAAACCCCAACACCTATCAAGTAACATGATTGAAGTTAAGCAAGGAAGATAAAGGGTCCAAGGTGGATCCCACATTGTTTAAAATATTGGTAGGAAGTCTTATGTATCGCACAACGACAAGACTTGATATTATGTATGGAGGGAGCCTAATCTTCGTTCATGGAAACCCAAAAGAATCACATCAGCGCGTGAAAGAGAATCCTAAAATATGTGAATGGAACAATAGATTTTGGCATTCAGTACTCCACCTCAAAGGATTTCATATTGATACACCGACATGATTGTGGAGGTAACATAGATGATAGGAAAAGTAATTTTGCATACACATTTCATTTTGGAACAGTATGATATCATGGGCAATTTCGCGAAGAAACCCATAGTGACTCTTTCTTTATAATAACATAGTACGTCGTAGCTACAAGAACAACTTGTCAAGCAGCTTTGGATGACAAGAATGTTAAAAGATTTGTTGCGGGAACAACACGAACCAACAACATTATTCTAGGACAACAATTCAACCATCATGTTGTCAAAGAACCATTTGCTTCATAAGAAAACTAATCACATTGATACAAGGCATCGTTTTATCAACGAATTGGTGAATAAATAAAGAATTTTTTTAGAGTTTTGCAGGTCAAAATAATAAGTCATAGACATTTTCACAAAATCATTAACAAAAGATGCATTTCAACATCTACACAATAATCTAGGAGTCCACATAGTAACAGATGAGTGACAGTAAAATTGTAAACTCAATTTTTGATGTAATTTTCTTTGTAATCCCACCTACTCTATAATTAAAGGGGAGTGTTGGAAATAGTAATTGACAAGTCGATGAGATCTTCAAGTTTTTGTCGATTTGTCTGTCAGTCAATTTGTCATTATTTTTGTCAGTCAGCCTAATTTTCAGTCAGTCTGACAGTATGCAAGTGAAAAGTCACACATTTTCTCAAACTCAATATAAGTCAGTCGACAAGCAGTAGAGTTTTAAATGGAGCTTATATTTATCCTTCTTGAGTTCAGATAAGTAGTTGAAGAGACAGTCATATTAATGGTAGTGTTCAATATTGAGTCAGTATTACTTCTACAGGAAGTCTCAATCATAGCTCATATAAGTCCGAGTCTTTAGTTAGTTGATAGATATGATGCATAGTGTGATGAAGAAAAGAGGAAAGAAGAGAGGTAGAGAGAAACAACAATAGTTGAGGAGTTGAAGAAGTATGAGCACACACTCTGTGTCTATGAAGTTAGAAAAAGAAGTCATTGGTTTCAAAGCTAATCTTTTAGTTATTGTATTTTGTAACCAAACGCACTACACTGAAGTTATTAATATCAAGTATTTTATGTGTTGTTAAATCTCATGTGTATTTATGAGTTTATGTGCTAAGAATATCACTATGTTATTTTTCATCCATATATCATTCTTTAATTATTTATATCACAACACATAATAATTCATGCAATCTGTGAACTGCACGATAATTTATGAGAGTTCAGTGACGAAGAATTTCACTACACAATATTTGTAACTGCGTTGCACACAATTTCCCTTCATGCCTTTATCCTCTAGATCCAAGAGGAATTTCAAAACTAAATAGTTTGTAAATTTGATGTTTTGACCATTATAGTGATTGTTTTGACGATATTGATAACTCCAGTGATCGTTTTAATAATTGTAAGGAGGAATATTAATGATCACTAGAAAATTTTAACTGTATTCAATGTCACGGATAATTCCATCCCTCCAAACACTATCAGCTCTTGGTTGAGACCAATGCAATCATTGTGGTTAATCATTCGACTGTACTCAACATATTCTCAAAGGAATTTGCAATGGATTTTGCACACATAATCCAAAATTCCCTGTAGTTAGAGTCGAATTCTAGCTTATGTTCAGATGACATCTCCTTGGAGGAATTTTTGACCTAATGAAATATCTTAATCAATCGACATTGTATTGACACCTCCATGCCTGTTGCTACAATGGATATATTAAAGCATGATCATTTTAATCAGCTAGATTGTCATTCCTTTAATTGAAATCCCAGCATGCATTGTGATCATGGCGATAACGCCAATGTAATCTGAATCGATAAGATACATACGTTTCTTGTACAATCTAGGAGTAAACTCTATTTAAAATTATGAGCTCTCCCAAACATAAATTTTGGACGCACTTGTTATTATTTTATGACAATTTGAATGCTTGAATTATCACTAATAATTTGATTTGATAAAAAAAAATTGTTTTCAATGATTTATATGATGTCAAATGAACCTAAATATTTTCGCAACATAAAATTTGTGGTTTGTTTGTTTGATTCCATGATATATATTCAATATCTATTCGAGTAATGTAAGTTGTTAAAGTGTATCATAAATGTGCATCAACTGCACAATATTTGCGGTTTAATTTGATAAGTTAAACACAACAATCAACAATATATTTAAAATAAAATTCTATAGATCTAATACACGTATATAGATTTGATATTATCATGCATAGATCTGAGGCATAATTATATATATATCTAACCCACATGAATAGATATGAAGCTAAAGGATCTAGATTTGAAATAAACTCAGAGAGATCTAAGATAACTAATAAGAAAATGAAATGAAAGAACAACAGAACACCTAATATTTTACATGGAAAACCCAATAGGGAAAACCATGGGAAAGGATCAACCTTTATTTATTATTAGAAAATAAATACATCAAGTAGTCATCTCTACTCCTTTTGCTTCATCTCTACACCTTATTCTTGATCTACTTCTTCTTGTACATTTTATGTGAGAGAAAGAGTACATATATAGGCTCTCATTGAAGAAGATAGAATAATGGAGACTCTCTAAAAGAGTACATTCTAGAAGTTTTAAGAATTCGAAATACAATTTTTATTATTTTAATATTTGATCTCACTTGAAACAATCTCCCACTTGAAACGAAATTGAAGCCTGAGTGAATATTGTTGCTATAATTTATGTCTCCTTTCTACTCATCCAATCCCAAAATATCTTCATCACTTTTGCATCAGACCAACCAAGGTTTTACAAATCTCTTGCTTATACCTTTTATAAAAATATTTTGTTAACATAACAATCGGATTTTCCTCCAGGTGTATTTTCTCCAACCTGTAGTATCCCATCATCTAGCAATTGGTGAATCCAATTATATCTAACATCAATGTGCTTTGTCTTAGAATGAATGGAGGAATTTTTGGCAAGATAGATTGCACTTTGGCTATCACACCAGTACATAATTTTCTTTACTACACACTTAAATTCTATAAGAATCTTCTAATCCAAAAATATCTCCTTGCATGCATTACTAGTTGTTGCAATATACTCTATCCTCCTCTATGGTAGAAAGAGCCACCATCTTTCGTAACCTAGATACCCATAAGACTGCAACTCCTGCAAAAGTATAGATGTAGTATGTTGTGGATTTTCTAGAATCCATGTCACCTGCTATATCAACATATGTAAATCCTTCCAAAAAGGTATCAATACCTTAAAATCACAAACAATTATCAATTGAGCCTCTAATATATCTTAAAATCCATTTAACCACATTCCAATGTTTATTTCCTTGCCTACAGAAATCTACTTACAACTCCCACCTAATGTGCAATGTCGGGGCAAGTGCATACCATTGCATACACATTATGCTTCTTAGTGCTGGAAACATATTGAATTTTGACACATTTATTATTTTCTCCTTCAATACTAGTGAGGCATTGATTAGATTTTAATTTAATATGAGAAGCAAGTGGTGTACTTGAAGGTTTTGCATCAACCATGTTAAATTTTTCCAATACTTTTCCAAGGTATTATTGTTGTGACAACCATAGTTTCCTTTTTTTCATGTCACATATAATTTTCATCCCCAAAATCTGCCTTGCTAGTTCTAAATTCTTCATTGCAAAGGTCTTGTTTAATTCTTCTTTTAACTTGGTAATCATCACCTTATCTTTTCCAACAATTAGCATGTCAACATATAATAATAGGACAATGAAATTACCATTTTCAACTCTTTTAATATACACACACTAATATGCATTTATCCTTTTAAAACCATGATCAAACATAAAAGAGTCAAATTTCTTATACCAATGATGACAAGCTTGTTTCATCCCATATAGACTCTTCTTCAACCTCGCACTCAAATTCTTTTACCTTTTTCAATGAATCCCCATGGTTTCTCCATATATATCTTTTCCAAATATCCATGCAATAAGGTTGTCATGACATCTATTTGTTCCAATTCTAAATCTAGAACAATGACAAGACCAAGTACTACTTGTATTGATGACATTTTGACAACCAAGGAGAATTTTTTGTAAAATCAATACCCCGTTCTTGCTCGAATCCTTTCATCACTAGCCTTGCTTTAAATATTTACGGACTTTCCTTGCCTTCATGTTTTATTCAATACACCCACTTGTTATTTAAAACCTTTCTCCCTTTTGGCCTTCTAACCAAATCCCATGTCTTATTATCATGTAGGGATTTTACCTCTTCTTGCATGGTCTTTTTCCATTTGATACCATTTTATCCTTCACATGCTTCTTGAACATAATATGGTTCACCTTCATCAGTCAATAAAATACATATTGTGAGGGAGGATATCTTTGTGAAGGCCTATGTGGCCTTGTAGACACAAGTTGATAAATTTTGTGGTGAGATTTCTCTTAGTGGTTGTCAATTTTGTTGTTCTTCATATTCTTCTTCTTGTTCTTCATTTTCATTTTGTTGTAATGGATTCTCATTAATGTCTTGTTGTAATGGTGGTTGATTCTCTTGTTTCCTTTGAATTGCACCAAGTGCCTCCAAACCTTGTCGTAAGAATCTCAAACATTTCATTAAAAATGACATCACTACTTCTAATAAATATCCTTTTAGAGGATCCCACAACTGGTACCCTAACTCATTATCAACATATCCTAGAAAAATGCATTTCAATGAGATTTAATCCAACTTAAATCTCTTTTCTTTAGGAATATGAATATGCTTCTACAACCAAAAAATTCAAAACGAGGTGTAACATAATCTCTTATTGGTCCATACCTTTTCATGAATTCCACCATCCAATGAAGTTGTGGGAGAACGATTTATTAAGTAGCAATATGTACGAACAACCTCTTCCCAAAAATGTTTAAGCAAACCAAAATTTGAAATCATGCTTCTCACCATCTCCATTATTGTTTGATTCATTCTCCCAGTTGCTCCATTTTGTTGTGGGGTGTGAAGAACAATTTTTACATGCTTTATGCCATGCTTTCTACAATATTGTGCAAAGGCCTTATCGAAATACTCCCCACCATTATCAATTCTAATATATATCAAAAAATTGTTAGTCTCCCTTTCAACAACCATACAAAATTTATGAAAAATGTCTAAAACTTGATCCTTTCCCCTTTAATAGAGAAATCCTTACTAATCTTTTTGATGCATCATCAATAAATGTAAATGTACAACAACTCTCCTAGGTGATTTACTTGCTAATTGGGACACACACATCAACAACCAAATCTAATATTTTTTGTATCCCTTTTAAAATCATTCCTCATAAATGATACCCTTTTTTTTCCACCCATAATACAATGTTCAATAAAATTTAATAATATTTGTACCTTTTATCCTAGGAAAAAGGTTTTGCTCGGTAAGTATTTTCATACCTCTTTTTTCCATGTTCCCAAGTCTTTTGTGCCATATATCTGTTGTAGGCTCCTCCTTTGCAATAACAACAATGTCTAGTTTATGAAATTTTGATTTTAATGTGTAGAAAGTGTCTATTTTTTACCCCTTTGCAACAACCAATGATCCTTTTACAATTTTCCATCCTCCCTTTCCAAGCACTATATGGAAACCTTCATCATCTAGCTTCCTAGTTGAAACCAAATCCATTCTCAACTCTGGCACATGTATGACTTGTTTAAACAATAAACTACAACCACCTTTTGCCTTTATTAGAACATCTCTCACTCCTTCAATATGAAAAAAACTATTATTACCTAAGAAAACCTTACTCATATCACCTGATCTATAAGCAGGGCCAAAATTTTATTTGCTTGGGGTAGCATGGTAGGAGGATATGGAATCTAAAATCCAATCACTATCGTGACTATAAGTATAAAGGAATCCATCCTCATAAGAAACATTAATTAATACCTCACTATATATGAGTAGTTTCTTCAATATTGTTTTTGTTGTTGGTTGTCTTTTGCTCATTTTGCTCCTTAAATTTCCAATATTTTTTGACATGGCCAAGTTTTCCACAATGATAACAAGTTATTCTTCCATGCCTAGACTTTGACCTGCCTCTAGATCTTGATCACCCATTTCTTTCTAGTTGGTTGTCTTCCTCGATCACCAAGAGTTAATGCCTCCATATTTTTCATTTCTTCTCCTATAGATTTCATTCATGCACATCTCTTCATTTATTAAGATATTAGAATCATCTTAAAACACAATTTACTTTTTGGTGTTGCATTGCTTATGGTGACAACCAAGTTCTTCCAAGTGTCTCGCATTGAGATCAAGAGTAGAAGTTCTTGGATATCATCATCAAATACAATCTTCAATGAAGTGAGCTGGTTCAACACTGTGTGCAACTCATTTAAGTGTTCAACCACCAAACTCCCTTCCTTCATTTTGAGATTAAACAATCGTTTCATCAAAAAAAATTGTTGGCCGTTGTATCTTGTTCATATAGATCATACCGCTTTTTCCTTAAGGACTCGACTGTCTTTTCTTACGAAACGTAAATATTGTCAAATAGTAGTGATTATATTTTTATCTAACTTCTCCCATATTTCATCATTCATCGATGAGGGTTTCTTTAATTCCCTCCCAATCGGTAATTGGAAATCTTTCAAGGTCAGTATATCTTCCATTTTTTACCTCCATATGGTGAAGTTTTCCCCTGTAAGTTTTTCAATATTTATCATCTTCTCCATTACACTCACCTGTAAATGGATCCAACACACACCAAATCTCCAAAAAAACTTTACTCTGATATCAATTGATAGATTAAAACATCATGAAACAATAGATATAAAATAAAATTCTATATATCTAATGCAATTCTATAGATCTAATGCACAAATATACAGATTTGATATTATCATGAATAGATCTGGAGCATAATTATATAGATCTCTAACCCACATGAATATATCTGAAGCTAAAAGATCTAGATCTGAAATACACTTAGACAAATATAATATAACTAATAAGAAAAATGACAATGAAAGAGTAATAGAACACCAAATATTTTACATGGAAACCCAATATGGGAAAAACCATGGGGAAATGATCAACCTTATTTTATTAGAAAATAAATAATACAAGCTTCAAATCTACTCCTATGCTTCATCTTCTACAATCTTCTTCTTGATCTACTCACGTGTGTACATTTTATGTGAGATAGAGAATACATATATAGGATCTCATTGAGGAAGATAGAATAATGGAAAACTCTCTAGAAAAGTATATTCTGTAAGTTTTAAGAATTGGAGAAACACAATTATTTTATTATTTTATTATTTAATCTCACATACAACATAATTATGCTCAAATTTCCCCAAAAACTTTAGCGAATCCATTCTTCGCCCACTTAGATCATATAATTATTGTAGGGTTTTAGCTTCTACGAAGCCTGAGAGGGAACTATTGCAATGGTCTACCCAAGAATAAAGGTGTTACTTAAGTCATCAGGCTCGATGGCAAGATTGATAAACTTCTTAATTATGATAATTGAACTTACGAAATTTGAATCACTAGTATTTGAAAAAAGCAATACATACATTCATCAACTTGGTCCAATTTCCATTACATTCCTATTCCTTAGGAAATTCTATGAGTTAAATGTACAAATTGTCCTTACTAATTTTTTTTCCATCTAAACTATAATTTTTTCATAAATCGCTTTCTTTATTTTTATCGATGAAAGGATCTGTCGAGCAAAAATAAAGTTTGATTCACTAACTTTGTGATGATTAAACAACCACCCTTTTTAGGAAGAAAGAAAATAATTGACTTTCAAAAAACGCACTTATAACTCAAATAGTCCAAAATATACACATTTGATATCAAATGTCTAATTTCTAGCTTCAACATAGATTATTGACAATAAATACCAACATGTCCAACCACATATGGCTAAATGGGTGAGAATCTATGAGGTCATATAAGTCTCACTTATTCAACGTTTGTTGAGTCTCGTGGAAAAATCCACTACAAAGGTCATAAGAACTCTAAATCTCAAGTTAATAAAGTAAAAACCCGTTGATTTCAATATATTCCATAGCGTTCTTAAATTCAATATTTTTTACTAAATTGTTGATCTAGTATAGTGCATTGAATCTACCATTTATATTGTAAATAAAGGATTTATATTGTAAATAAAGGATAAAGACTATATAATAATATTTTCACAGTTAAATTCAATATTTTATACATAGTGTTCTTAAATTCAATATTTTTTACTAAATTGTTGATCTAGTATAGTGCATTGAATCTACCATTTATATTGTAAATAAAGGATAAAGACTATATAATAATATTTTCACAGTTAAATTCAATATTTTTTACTAAATTGTTGATCTAGTATAGTGCATTGAATCTACCATTTATATTGTAAATAAAGGATAAAGACTATATAATAATATTTTCACAGTGTTTTGAAAATATTGATTATATATAATTGTACGGAAATCATTACATCCGTTAGAGGAAATTACTACATATTCAAAAACTAATTAATCAATTAGATGCTTTGAGATTGTGATCATAAAAGAAATTTCAATGAAAAGTGTCACATGATCTCGAAATCACAAGGACAAAGGTCACATGATTCCAATATCTTCAACTATAAAAGTTCATTGTGAGAACCCAAATCAGGTGGTCATATAAGTCCCACTATTCTACCTTATGTTGGGCTTGGGTGTTTAAGAAACCATATAAAAAAGGTGGGTATTAGCTGAAATTTCGAGGTCGATGATTTTCAATTAAGTAGTCTACCTCTCTATTCTCTTACTATTAGAGTTAATTTATTTTAGTATTCGTATACTAAATAAACAGGATTATTATTTTAGTACATTGATTAGAATTTTTGTATAATGGATAAAGGTTATATGGAAAATATTTTCTCACTATTTTAAAACAATTGATGAGATAAAATTGTAGGGAAATCATTGTTCTCTATAAAGAAATTTAATAGTGAGGTAGTGTACAACTAATCAATTAGATAGTTTGAGATGAAGATCACATAAAAATAATTAAAGGTAAAGGTTCACATGAACTCCAAATCACAAGTTAATAGAACTAAAATCACCAAACAAAACGTTAAATCATTCAAATATATCCAAAGGTAGAGGCCCAAGCTGTAAGAATTCAAATCAAGAGGTCATATAAATCTCAACTTTTTAGTTTGTGTTAGGCCTAGGTGCTTAAGAAGCCACAATAAGTGAAAATCCAAGCTAATCAATTCAAACCCCAGAGGTTTATGCACTCTCCTAGAATATGAAGTACATTGATTTAATTATGTTGCATAGGTTTCAGTGATAGTAAAGTTGGTATTTATTTTACTAAGTTGTTCATTGTATTGGAATTAGTATATTGCACTGATTTTAGTGTTTGTATAGTGGATAAAGGCTAAATGAAAACTGTCTTCTCACTATAGTGGATAAAGGCTAAATGAAGATTCAAATCAAGAGGTCATATAAGTCTCAATTTTCTATCTTTTGTTAGGCCTAGGTTGTTAAGAAGCCACAATAAGTGAAAATCCAAGCTAATCAATTCAAAACCCAAAGGTGGGTGCACTTTCCTAGAATACAAAGTACATTGGTTTATAGGTTTCAATGGTAGTAAATTTGATATTTCTTTTTACTAAGTTGTTCGTTGTATTGCACTTAGTATACTGCACTAGTTTTAGTGTTTGTATAATGGATAAAGGATAAATGAAAATTATAGCTTCTATTAGGCCTGGGTGATTAAGAATTTGCATGAAAAGGTTACAAGAATTCAAAATTCCAATTTAATCATGTCAAAACCCAATGGTTAGGAGAGTCTCCTAGAATCTCAAGTACACCCCTCAGTGCTAGAGTTATCATTCTCTAATATGTCCTTAGGTTGTATCAATATTCTTTAAGTTGGCCACCTTCTGTTGGTTACATGAACCGAGTCCTTCTGAGGCTTCATGAAATCACAAGGATTGATATTGGAGAAAGAAACTAGTAATATTTGAAATAAAGAGGGGGAAAGGTATGAATTTCAATGTGATATCTCGAGTTGAAGGTTTGAATGACCTTCCTTACTATTCACCTTCTTCACCATTGAACATTTTTACTTTAATACTATTCACTTTATTTCTCATGTGAATTTTGAAGTGACTTTATTCATAGTATTATCTAGATAATAGATGAGGCTTAGTAAATTTCAAGGAAGAAAATTCATCTAAAACATATACATATACATAATGATGATTACAAATAGAACCAACCAACAAACATAGATCTATCTTGAATCTATTACTATCTAGATAATAGATGAGATTTAGTATTTCAAAGGAGCAAATTCATCTAAAACATAATATACATATACATAATGTTAATTACAACTAGAACCAACCAGCATAGATCTATCTTGAATCTATCAAGCACCAAGAGGAATCAAATCCTTTAACGTACAAACTTTTCCTCAAGCTTTTCCCTCTAAAAAAAGTTTCCACCTCAAGGAATTTAAACTCTCTAGAGCCTAGATAAATTCAAAGCTAAAGATGGATAAAGACCAGTAATGAGATAGATATGGTTAGTTATGATTCTTGATATAATTACATATAAATGCATTGATGAAGAGTATGCAACATTTGATCTTGATTTGATATGAAGAGAGTTAATAAATGCATGCATGAAGAGTATTCAACATTTGATCTTGAGTCGATATGAAGAGAGTTAGGAGAAGGATGTTAAAATGTGACAACAATCGATTAAAAGAAAATGTAAAACTAGAATTTACTTATGTAAATATTTAGTGGTGTTGGTTTACGAAACTGGTGGAAGTTTGTATAACGGGTGGTAGTTCTCACAACTATGCAATGGTTCCAAGATAGATATATATCTATGAATCCCAATAAATGTATTGTTGGGTAAGCCTGATTGTAATCCCATCTTGAATAATAGAGATATTGATACCTTGCCCTGTGGATGTTTCCTTGACACACCATCATGGTTTTCCCATGTAAATCTAAATGTTATCCGAGTTATTTATTTGTATTTATTGTCATATTTCTTGCATTTATTATTGTGTTCAGTATCTTAAATACCAACAAGTGGTATGAGAGTGAAAGTGTTATGTATGAGAAAGGAAGGAAGAGGAGGAGCGACAGAGTAGAAACCCTTGCCACCAAACCCTAGCCTCCATTCGAGGTGAGTTTCAGTGGTTGTGTGGGAGTTGACAGCCCGAGGAGAGGAAAGAGGAGCCAATCCACTTCCATGCAAGGGAAGAGTAGCTGAGGAGGGTTCCGCTTGATACTACAATAGATTTGTCACATGCAAGGGTAAAGGTAGTCGGGGTTTTCTTTTTTGTGGAGACGACCGATTGCAGAGAAAGAAGAGGTTGCGCAATTGTGGAGAAAGAAGAGATCGTGCCTATTTTAATAGTTGAAGGAGCTAAGTCGAATATGAGCGGATTCACCAAGCTAGCTAGCCATGATCCTCACAGAGGTGTTTGACTGGCATGTGATTGGTGAGTGAAAGTCGTAAAGGCTGGGTTAAAACCCTAGCTGAGGTTGAGCCACAAAGTTCCAATTATGAAGGTACCATTATTTTGGGTTCATAATATAAAAACAAATCAAAGGTTGTGTTTTTTTTTTAAGAAATATTGAACCGGAAAGTCCACTTTCTATGTGAAGAAATATATTTTTTTTAAATAGGAATATATTTTATTTTGTAAGAACTTATTTAAGTGGCTAGAGTCATAATATATTTTGTTTTTGTAAAAGCTTATTTAAGTGGGTGGAGCCTTAAATTTTTTTTTATGGAAGTTTGAATATTCATGTAGTTTGGAACGAAAATATACATTTAAAAACAATCGAATTCTTTTTTGGAGTGAAAAATCAAATTGATATTTGGAGAGGGAGTATGTGTAAAGAACTAATGGAAAATATGACTAAAGCTAAATTCAAGGTTGAAAAATTTAATGGTAAAAATAACTTCGAATTGTGGAAACTTAAAATGTAAGATTTATTAGCAATAACAAGAGCGGTGATGATGGAGTCATTGTAAAAGAAAAAAAAATATTATTTACTTTGGGGTTGTAGAATTATTTATTACATGTAAATGGGCATATTGTTGTATAAACACCTAGTTAGGAATGTGTACCCATGGAAAATCATCGGTAAAGTCTAGACATAGACCTAGATGATAGGGAGGAACTGTGAGATGGTTTTGGTAGCCTTTGGTATGCTGCCCATGGATTCATGAAATGGAGCCTATTCAAAGGCTTGGTGAACTCCATTGTAAATGGGCCTGGAGGTGAGCAATGAAGGCTTACTTAGTCGGATTGGGTCAAGGGAATGTTCATGTCAAAGTGGATCATTGAGACTCCATCATAAGGTTCCTGGAGGTGAGAAGCAAAGGTTTAATTAGGTCGGTTTGGCCAAATTTGGTCAAGGTTTCGAATACAAAGTTTAAGGTGGACCACTTAAGGTGTCCAGGTTAGAAAGGTGGGTCTATATTTCTCTATAGAAAGGATGATATGTTTAGAGATTTGTGGTGAAAAGAGTACTGGAAGGTCAATCAAGTGTTTGAGAATATATGATGGAGACGGGTTCACATCCTTGGAATTTGGAAATTATTGCAAGGAAGGTGGGATCAAAGGGGCATGTTCAGTAATGCCAAGTTGCAACAAAAGTTGTTGTTAGCTTATGGCTTACCTTAACCAATCAGTAATTCTAATTGTCACATATATTTGTATTATTCATTTAGGATATTAGTAATATATCCTCGAGTGATGACTAATGAGTTAGTTAAGATTTCCTAGCCTAGTCATCATGCGTAATTTTAGAATCTAGAGAAAATCTCTCTATAAGGTGGCATCGCCCATTGTAATATAAATATGTACCATTGGTGTGAATACATTAGAGTTGGCTAGTGAGCCATTTCCACCATATTGTTATTCTTGTTTATATTTTATCAATTGGTATCAAAGATCTTATGCATATTTTATCAATTGGTATCAGAGCTCTTATGGTTTTAAGGGCCTGGTAGCACGATGATAGTTTCCATGGATTCATATGATATTAGTCTCGCTTCCTATACCAACAAATTAGACATCTATAATCTTTGGGATGCACAATGGAAATAAAGAGAGCCACGGCCGAGACACTCTACGAACGTGATTCAAACTTTGGTGTGAAGTGTGCAAAAGTGTATGGACTTTGCAATAGTGTATGGACTTTACAGCCCATAAAAAATTGGATACCATTAATGAAGAACAACTTGGATTCTCAAACAATGTTGAGATCCAGCTCCTTCACTAATCTGCGATCTAAACTTCTTGAACGATCTACGCTAGAATCTTTTTTAGTGCTCTACGCCTTCATATTTCAGATCTACGATCAAGACTTTGATTTTCCGACAATGTTTGATGAAGCCATGGAATAATTTATTTTTCGTGTGTATAAGATATTTTTCAGTGCGACTGAGAGGCAAACAAAAAAATTAAAAAAAAACTTCAGAGTGTAGCAACAATGACACCCACCGTGGAAGTGTTGAAAACAATTTAACACATTCAGAGTTAGGAGCTCTCTTCATGTTGTATATTCATTGAATATATTCTTTGCTTCCTCTGATCGACACAACCAAATATTTCTAGCAAATTGAGTTGAGTGTCTAAATTGTTGTATACTACCATTAAGACAACTGTGGAAATGGTAGCGCCTCTAGAATCTGTGCAACGTTGAAAATTCGCAGTGGTAGAAGCCCATACATATGAAGATATTTCCAGCTCGAAGAGATACATCGTTCTTAGCATGAACACTCTCCAATCCACGATCGAGAGCCACGTGAAGGTCATGTTTCTCAACAAATCCACAACCAACAAATTTGTCTCAACAAATCTGTCAAATGCCCAATAGATTTACCTTCACAATGATTCACTCAAATGAGGCCGATATTTGAGCTGATACGTTGCTAAATTTGCTCATCGCAACCCACATCCTCAATGATGTACACTTGTTAAAGAAGAGTTCATAGCTGGAAATGAAAAGTGCGCATGTCGAAACGGACGAGGTATTCAAATAATTTTTTTGGCAGCAAATTGTTCCAGCGATACAATCCGTCCACAAAAAATCTGTTCCACCTGTCCCTTCGCTTCAGAGTTTTCATATTGATGCAAGTCATCTATGTCGTCGCAACAATCTCCATTTATAACTTCTGCAGAAATATTTTCTGAAAACGCATTTTTCATTCCTGCTAAAGTGCAATCATCTGCAGTTGTGCTCCAGTTGTCAACAAGTACGTTCTCCTTTCGATGCAACGTGACATTTCCAGACTATGCATACATGTCTGTTCAAGGTAATATTAATGCAAACCATTTTACGAGGTGCTGAAATTTATTTAAGGGAATGTTTTTTTTTAATGGTTAAAAGATCTTATAAGAAAACCCTTTATTAGTCCCTGCCGAAGGCCTAGGGACTATAGCGATGAGTTCATCGTTGAACTCATATTAGTTTAGGGTTGACTTTTTAATTTTTCAAAAAGTGTAATGTTTAATTTAGGACATTTGTATTTATTTATTTTAAAAAATATACATATATATATTTGTTAACATTTTATTGGCTTGTAGATTTAAAGTGTGATTGCAGTCTTCCTTTCTTCCAATGCATATTTGGAATGCTTTAATTACTTTATAAAGCTTTTAATTAAAGTTTAAAGCTTTACTTAATGTTTAGACCTGCATAAACTTCATTTTAATTACTTGAAATTATGGTTACCTATTTTTGATTGTCATTCACCCCTGATTGTCATTCAGTCATTTCAGTACTGCTGGAGCGTTTAAATGTGCAGAGACGGCCACAATTCGTTCAAATTGATGTCAGTTCTGGAGCGGCAACTGCCGGAATATTGCGAATGGAGCTTTTAGCGTAAGTTCGAACCCTCTTAACTCTTTGTTCTGTTCAGAGCCGATTGTTTAACAATGTTTACCTCTCGTGGCGCTCCTTTTACATTCTGTGGAAAAATTCTTCCTATAATGTACAATTTCGCCGGTCAATGTTCAGTCTATGCCGTGCGGGGGTTCGAATTGAACACTTTCTGCAGCACGGGGGTTGGAATTCTTAGTATTTTCAGATTTGTGTCAGCTTTCGGTTTTAAGTTCAAATTTCACTGTTCCTGGAGTTCCGAGCTTGAAGTTATGAGGTTTTTCTGGGCTACACTGTAAAATGTCCGTGCTTGGAGTTCCAGCGTGGGTAATAGCACAAATTAGTTAAATTGCGGCTCGAAATAAGACTTTTTGGCTACAATTTGTTGTTTTCTGTAGCAAATTATGGCCGTAGATTGCCTTGGCGATTTTTTTGGGGTTTCTGTGTCTGTATTTTTTGTTTTTAATGGAAGGCTTTATCTTGGAGTCTTGAAAGTTTTCTAATTATGCGTACTGGCAGCCAGTTTGCACCTTAGGTTATTTTTCCGGATATTTCTACTGCCATTCGTAATCTGTTTTCTATTTATTCTATCCTGGTTGCAAGGTCGGTTTTGAAGTCGGTAATTTCAGGTAAGTACAGGTACTGGAATCCTGAAAGATTTTAAAGGAACATTTTGAGCTAGAAATATTTATGGTTTTGAGCTCTAATTAAGGCTTGAGAAATTATGTTTATGTTTATGATCATATTTTTACTGTTCTTTGAAACCTAGCTTAGTCACAGTATCTTTTCGAAAATGCTATGACAGGAAGATGATTTAAAAGCGTGGAACGAAAGTGTGAATTGAAGACGACCGGAGAGAGACTGAATGGCTACGGAGAGTCCACTGAGGTTGATGGGCAGTGGGGGAGGAACACGGAACTGGTCTACGAGCGGGGGAAGCCTAAGTTATGCTCCATCCCATGATGGAGCAGAGCAGGACTTATCTTTATTGCTGAGAGAAGGGAGGTTTCGTAATAGTAGGGAAATGGTTCCCAATCGAAGTGGAAGTGCACCCCCGACTTTTGAGGGATCGTTGGCAGCCTTGGGTGGCATCTTTTCTCAGGAAAATTCGAGTGCGGATTCAAGTTGGGAGGTGCTAGGTGATGCCCTTGAAGGCTTTGACTCTGAAGAGTTTATTGCTGAGAGAAGGGAGGTTTCGTAATAGTAGGGAAATGGTTCCCAATCGAAGTGGAAGTGCACCCCCGACTTTTGAGGGATCGTTGGCAGCCTTGGGTGGCATCTTTTCTCAGGAAAATTCGAGTGCGGATTCAAGTTGGGAGGTGCTAGGTGATGCCCTTGAAGGCTTTGACTCTGAAGAGAAACTTTGACCTGATCCAGAATATTTGGCTTACCATTATTCTCATAACTTAAATCCAAGGCTTCCGCGGGAGAGTCGCCGTTTAGCACAACATCTAGGTGGCCTGAGTGACAAGCGGAAGTTGAGATCCTTAGATGACAGTAACAGTAGGTCGTTGTTCTCTCGACATGTTCTTCCAACACATAAAGAAGAGCCCGAGGAAGAAAGGTCTCCTGTTGGTAATCTCATTCGACATGCCTCCAGTGATTGGGTAGAGAAGGGTTCAGATTATTTCGCTGGGCTGTCTGCAACATCGGTGGGAGGCCGTCCTAAAAGTTTGGTAGATCTAATTCAAGTAAGACTTCATTTCTTATTGAATGCTAATACATTATAATGGGCACCCTGCAGCGCCTGGCATCCCGCACTTCTTCAGTTTTACAAATTTATTTCTATTGCTACCTTTTTATGCAATTGCATATGGAATTTATGAGTATGTTGGCAAAAGTTATGTGGCAGTCCTTATTCACATGTTAGATGCTCTTGTTGCCTTCATCCTGATGTTCAGCAAACGAAGTTTGACATAATGTGTCGTTTCACAGTCTAACAGGCCTATTTCATATTGACTGCAAGAATGTTGTGCCCAATGTTGCAAACATGATGTTGGTGAAGATGTTGCCGAGGGGTCTGGAAAGAAACTTTATCGGCAACATAGGGGAAAATATCAGAAAATATCAGCAAACTTAAAAAATACAAAAATATTCACTTTCATTTTTCTTAAACATCTAAAAGCAACCCTCCCTTGAGCCCTTTTGGGAAAATGTAACAGCTATCAACCGCCTTGTTCCCTAACTCTGCCTTCCTCGTCAAACTGGAGCAAAAAACTGAAAATCCAAAAATATGTTGACTCAGCTGATATTTTCCAATTTCTTGTTATATTTTCCCGATGTTCAGGCCTCCGGTGATTGGGCAGAGAAGGGTTCATTCAGTCAAGCTGGAGCGTTTAAATGTGCAGAGACGGCCACAATTCGTTCAAATTGATGCCAATTCTGGAACGGCGACTGCCGAAATAGTGCGAATGGAGCATTCAGCGTAAGTTCGAACCCTCTTAACTCTTTGTTCTGTTCTAGCTGTGCAAAAAGTGGTAGATGAAACTTAAGTAAATGTTAATAATGGTAGAGTAAAATATCAGCTTTCGTCTACCTTCTGTGTTTTTGCTCGGTTAATAATATTGTATCACTTACATGTTTTAAGTAAAAAGACCGTGTTTGAGCTCTCAATTTGTTTGGGGACATTCCTAGAGTTTTTTTTAACAGCTTGAGGGGAGAAGTTCCTTGTGACTCAACTAATCTTCACAAGCTAATTGCGGAAAACCTAGACAAGTCAAAAGTGGATGCAAAACAACGGTTGAAGCTCACCATAGCAGCGCTCGCTCTCTCTCGAATCATCCAGATCCAAACTACAAACTACGTTTATGAAGAAATGGAATTGAAATAGGCTCCAATAATTAAAAAACCAACTTAAAAAATAGTCATAATGATCTCTTGCGGACACACAGAAGACTACTGCCGAGCCAGATAGGCGCTATTTAAACTTCCAGCTTGGAAGCTAATCCGAGATGGGAAGAATACTGGAGTGAGCCTGCTGATCCTAAGAATGTTAGAAGAAAACGGCACGGCGCTTAGAAGGCGCATGCGGCACCTTTTACAACGATTGGAGTGATAGAAGAAAAGGGCTTACGCATGACTCATGAAGGTGCCTACCGACCCCAGGCGGTGCGTGCAAGTTCCATTGCATGCGCATTGTTCTATCCATCACACTTAGCTTACAAGCAAAGCTAAATAACCAACAGAATGCTAAGCCCGGGGTATTAGTTTCGATACGAGAGTTGTCCCCCATATTTCTATAGCTTTCCCTAGCAGTGATAACGCTTCTTTTTCCCCTTTCGTAGCCCTATTCCTTACTCTTTCATTTACTACAATGGGTGGGGGATAATAGAGAGAGATACTAGTTCCCTTCTCCTATGATCGATATATAAATTATCGCTCGGAAAGCTGGAGATGGAAATGGGTGGGATAGGTAGTTGTATTAAATCTTTACCCGATAGGGGCACCCCTATACCGGTGCACCCTCCCTCTAATTTTATGGTCCAATGAAAATTACTATCCACATACCTGTTGAAGATGGATCGAGTCCCAGTTGGATTTTTTCGAATTTGCTCTATGCTGGAGCTGGCAATACAATATAGTGATTTGACTATAAGCCAAGCTCCTTCCAACTTAATTTTCCTTAAATTGATGACAAGGGCATGGATGGATTCGTTGTGAGAGTAAAAATGAGGAATAGTCAGAATTCAACTTCGGCCAAGGTTGAGAGCACTAGCCAAATAAACTAGAATTCAGAATTGTGTGTGTGGTTGTATTTCGTCATAGTCAAACTGTTTTCAGAATCATGCTATTTGCTTACGTGTGTTTAAGCCATCGTACGTTGAGAGGAAAAAGGCCCATGATTAAAAGTTGTTTGTAAAGGAGTGAATCTTTCTACATTTTGGACACTTCTCGATAGTCTCTCCTCTTATATATGCGCCTACCCTCCTCCTTCTTCAGATTACAAATATTTTCTGCCACTTCTATAATATGGTATTTTGAGAGCTGCAAGTCGACTTAAACAGTTCACCTTTTGCAACAACCTAGAAGATGAAGATGGTGTACAAAATTTTAAATTTCTAGGAAACTTAAACAGTTACAACAACCACGGTTTTTAGAGTTACTAAGGATTTAGCAATTCTCTTCTCTACTGCTAAAATGCATGATGCTACTTTGGGGGAAATTACCCTGGATCAGGCTAGACACTTGATTGTTTTCTCTCTATGTACAAAAGAGCCTTTTCTCATCCAATGTCAATTATTTAGCCTTTGGGTGTGAACATCCCTATTTAAACAGTTTAGCTCGTGAATTGTTTGAACAAGTTTATTAAACCCTCTTTATCCCGTCCCACCTTGCCTCAGCTTTTGTCGAGAATATTCAATGCCCAGAAAAACAAAATCCAACCTAACCCATTACCAAACATGAGAGAATTGTTAAGGGAAACTAGTTAAAGGAATACTACCAACAAGAAAAAGTAAGAACAAGTACTATATTTTGTTTAACTTGAATTACATACACATACATTGTCTACATTCAAACTTCAAAGGTGGTTTCCAACTGAATTAGTATGAAAATGACATTTAACGATGCTAGCATAAATTATTTGCCTCGGAATTACTTTAAACAAGGACCCGATTGCCCATTATTCTTCTCTATTTCGTTCATCCCACTTACAATTTCTCTGGACGATGAAAGGCCAAACTAGATGCCTGTCAAGGTCGCCTGCGGGAACCAAACAACTTCTTCCATCGTGGCAAGAAATGAAGTGACTGCCTGCTTCACTCACTGGCCTTACTTGCTCTTCTTAGTCTTCGCTCTTCTTAGTCTGTAGATAAAAAGAAACCAACCAACGAAGCCAGCGGAACAGAAGAAGTAAAGTGTGGTCACAGAAAGGAGCCCTGTAGCGATGCCCACTAAGATCTGGTCGAAGCCATTCAAGGAAACCACCCATTTTAGTCCGCTTATAAGAAAGGCAAGAAAGAAAGTGAGCCTCGAGAGCGCAGCCTGAGCACGTGAGTTTCGAAGGAGTTTCTCTACCAAATTCTTGTGCGTCTCGGCCGCTGCCCTTTGCCTGCGATGAGATCCTTTGGCCATCCTCTGTCTCCTTGAATTTCAAATTGGGCTCTGTTTGATTCGCGTTTCAGAGTTGAACATAATTCTCACACTCTGCTCTCTCGCTGTTATTGTTTTCGACGTTCTTGAAGTTGTCGATGTTAGGTGGCGGTGAGAGCGCTCGCCACATGTTTTCCTTCTACGTCTCCAACTGTCTATCATTAAACAACAACTTAACGCCCTCATCTTCAGGGTTATACAATAAATAATAAGTCCGCCCTACTATAAACAATAAATAGTAGTTAGTACTTCATGGCCGTGCCACTTCCTCGTTTATGGACTCGGGCATTGAATGACCCGCCATTACTTTCGAAAGGCCGCGTGGCAATTACCAGACTATTTGGCTACGCGTGAACATTGAATTGTGTCGTCGGCGGCAAGGCTCGGGCAGGGCAGGGAGGGTTTGTCCCACGGGCAGTAAATGGGTGTGATGTGAGCATGAAGAATGCTTTTCATATGGGCCCCACTTTTATTAATCCAGCCTGCAAAGCTTAGCTTGCAAGCATAAGGAACTTAGGAACCAAACATTCTCCATATGTACTCTGGGCTTTCATTTCTGTCGCTTTGTTGTATGCAACACTTGTGGTTAAGCTTAAGTGGAAGGACTTTTGATTACTTAAAAGTTTTTATAATGTGCTAAGCTTTCAATTCCATGTGCACGCTTTTGAATTTTCAAAGAGAAAGTGAACAGAAAGTGTCTCTAACATTATCTTATGAGAGTAACATATGTCATGCAAGACTAAGACGACTCCACGAAAACATAGTTTAAAATGAGTATGCCCTGCATTGTAATATTAAAACTCATGATTTATTTAATGTTGGTTTGTCGGAATGTGACCGTGATTGAAATTAAGTATTGTTATGATAAATATTTAGATTCAAACTTCGATCGATATAATATTTTACGATAATATATAAAAATATGGAAATATGACTTTTTATATTAGAGTGGTTTCATAATAATATAATATTAAAGTTTTTAATTGTATAAAAATAAAATAAAATTTATTGAATTTGAAATATTTTTAAATAAATTTAATTTTGAATTTTAATTATTTAAATAATAAAAATAATTTAATTTTAAGGTTACAATCTAGTTAGATATTAAATTAAAGTATGAGATCTTTTTGTTTATGGGATAAGAGATGTAACAATTTGACTTTATAAAAGTCTACATATCTTACCTTATCTCTCTAAATTTAAACAAATAACTTTTTTTTAAAACAATATTTTTAACCATTATACCTATTTAAATTATAAAGCTATTGTTTAAATTTAAATTATTATAAAATTATATGTAATAAAATATAATATTTAAATTTAAAATTATTATAAAAAATTATATACTTAATAAAATAAATTATTTTAAAATTATTAAAATAAATAAATATAAATTAAGATAAAATTAAATTAATTTATTTTATAATTTTTTTCTAAATATTAAACATTTTATTAGTGTTAAATTATTTTTTATGTTACAACCCACTATAATATAATATCTACCGTCCATCCATCCCACGTTATATAGTGTGCATTACTCTTTAATGCAATAATTGATGCATGTGAGCTTGCCATGTGAGTTTCGCAGAATCCTGGGGTAATGTTTGATACTAGTTAGTCAAACTTAAGAATGGGACTTTATTTACAAAGTTGGCTTTGGAGGGAAATTTTTTTTAAATGATGTGGTGAAATGATGTTTAATTTTAATTTTAATTTTTTTTATTATAAATGTGGGGAATTATAAATTTGAACATTAATCCAATAAATGTTATATTTTTAATGTTTTAATATTCTTTTTTTTTTTTACATTATTTATATTCATTGTGAGGTTTGCAAATTTAAAAATATATATTGAACTTATTTGAACATATACGTAATGTTTCTACTTACTTTTTTTGCATCTTCTTTATTGGTTTTATGTACTGATTATGGCTATGTTTCAACTTCAAAGATGTCATCGCATAGGAGGCCAATCGAACCAAAGAAAGCCCTTGATTGCCCAGGTCCATTCTATGGTGATACAACATGTCTCCTCAAAAAAAGACAAGATCCACTCAAATGGGTTGACGTCTTCAAGATGTTTAAAATTCAAGAATTTCCCATTAATGTTGAAGAGCAAGATGAACTCTGAATCTTCAAGAATATTCGTAGATCGGAACTACACGGGGTGGCAGCTCATCTTGCAGTTCTCCCTTGTGCAGAGACAATTGCATGGATTATCGAGCATGTGGACCTGCAAAACAGATACATACTCAATGCTAGAGGAGAGCCCATAGCAAGAACTCAAGAACGTTTCTTTGATTTTCTCCATCCTTATTAAATCTACATTTAATTGTATTGATCTTGTTTAACATGTGTTTCCCAATTACCTCGCCATCCTTATTACATCTGCAGTTAAATTTATCTAACTCGGCAGGGACTGCGTTGCCATGCAACCCTTGTTATTTAATGTTTTTACTTTTTGAAAAGTAAAACATATATAAATGTAAAAAGTGCTTGGGGTTGTTTAAAAAAGAAAAAGAAAAGATGAGTGATATCTTAGAAAGGGATTGTATGTGAATGGGGAAGTTTCCAACCATGTTTGATCGAATTTTTATTTTTAAATGAAAAGGACATTCCTCAAAGCCAAAGTGATTGTTTTTTTCTCTATGTTAGAGATATAAGGGAGTGGTATTTGTAAAGAAGAAAATAACTCTCGTCATTAAAAAGGGAGAACATGGTAAGAGTTGAAAGCTTTTTTCATGTATCAATTTTTTAATAAAAATTGTTTTTCTGGTGGTGGATCTCATCCTAAACCTATCCTGAAATATGAATAAGGGGGTATAAGGAAAATTGTGTCTATGAATGGTTGTTATTATCTTGGATTCTTATGATGTTTATGTCTAGTTCTTACATAAACACAATTGTAATTTTCCATTTAATGCATCACACATAGCATACACAATAAGTTAAGGAAATGCAAGCATGCAAAAATTCATTCCATTCAAACATAAGTAAGCAAAATTAATCTCATTCAATTTCTTCAATTCAAATTCAATCAAAGCATCATCAATCAAATAGATGTGAAGAATTTTCAAGCATTCAAGATTTCGACCACATCAACTATGGACATATCAAGCTCACAAACAAGGACTCAAAGCATCGACACAAATTAAAATTTGAAGATCAACTCAACTTTGAAATCGACATTCAATGTAAACTTGCAAATAGTATCTTTTGTAAGTAATCAAGCTCAACTTGTTGTAAGTGTCCAATCAAATCAAGTTGAATTTCATTGTATTTATTGGGTGCATTTTCGGTTGAACCCGACACCCACAACTTGCTTGTGTCATTATATTCTTGAGTCTATAGGTTGCGTAGTTTAAACTCAAATCATTGTAAACATCACAAGTTGGGATGCATTTTCGGTGGTAACCGACATCCTCAACTTCCTAGAAGAAAGTTCAAGCGAGCAACTTCAACTGAGTGTGAAACAAAATCAAGCGAGCACGTTCAAATGGAGTGAAATCTAGAATTATTAGAGTTAATGAACACTCTAATAATCACCATTGAAGGCAACACAATGATATTGAACAAAACAACTATACAATCTATTCTAACTTGTTTGCAAGTGACGCAAGTTTATGTTAGACTTCTTCAATATCTATCCCAAATATTGAATGATGAAATCAACAATCTCAAAAATCAATAGCCAGTGAAGTGTTCTGAACCAGTTTTTGTTCAACACAACCCTCTCTATGATGATGAAGATGATAATGATGATGATATTTTTGATCAACAACCAGTGAAGAAGAACCTCAACAAGACAACTGCAGACGCATATGAAGATGAAGCTATTTTTGAACATACATTTCAAGAGTTTTCTTTTGATTTTAGTGAAGAAAACCTTTCAATGATGCAACAACATGCAGTAAATCCACTTCCACAGATTTCAAAGAAACAGGTTCAAAATACTCTTTCCAAGCTTATCATGAGACCTGGGGAAGAAATCATCTACAACAAGAATAGAATAGGACTTGGATATGACAAGGAAGTTACCTTTCATATTCTCGATTATTCCAAACCAATCCAGTTCCAAAGTGTTGGATTCCTTCAAGAAGATTCACCTTCACCTGTTCCAGTTCATCATCATAATGTGAAGTGCCAACATTGTAATCGAGTTGGTCACATGGAGAATCAATGTTTTGATCTCCATCCTTTCCATCATTGTGGCAAGCATAACCATTCTTTAGATAGATGTTCAACACTAAATAAACCTGTAAGATTGAATATTCGCTATGAGTGGATTGATCCTTGGAAGTGGTCATCAACAACCAAGCGGTTATATAAGTCTTACTGTAGAATTCAATCTCAAGTAAAGACCAATCTTGCATCTCATAGCCTTTTAGTACCTCACATAAGTGGTCCCCTTATGGCATATCTTTCAAGCATGGCCCTCACGGGATGAGATAACATGTGGTTGTTTCCACATTCCCACTTTGAATTGTACACGAATGGAACAAGTATGATACTCTCTTGAGCCTAGAAGGGGGGAGTACAATGATGTAACTCTTCTTTAGCTTAAAGGGGGGAGTTCAAAATCAAGTGAATATGGTTCATGAAACCACTTGTGGTCTCTCCTTTCAACTGATAGAGGGGGGAATTGATGATGGAATTGAAGATGGTTGTCAAACCGAAAGTTTTGACAAGAAATATGCTAGATGGGAATGAAATTTGCCAAATGGACAACTGCAGTTTATATATGATAGAATTTGGCATAATTATGATTGAATGACTTGCAATTGAATCATACACATGATACATTGGGATGTTGTTGGACACCTAAAAGTGTCAAAATTGGTTAGTGGTCATCCAAAAAAACCATCAGATACATGGTATCAATTGGTCAGTGGTTATCCCATACCACGGATTCAAAGAGAACTTTAGTGATACACTGATATTAGAATGGTGATACTACATGTTCACCAATTAGAAGAAGACATCAGATTTGTCTAGCTAATATACTTGGCAAAATGATCAAATTGTCAAGCAATCAGGGAATGTTTAGATATTACAAATGTTCACTTCCATATCTCATCTCTCTTCCAGTTCATTTTAGATGAACCATTCAACATCCAGATTGACAGTTTTTTAGGAAGTTCTTCATTGAGGCTCAGCTCAAGAGTTTCAATATGAAAACTTGGAATTGATATCAGTTTATGCTTCATTGTTGGTATTATTGATTGGACTTGTGATTGAGCGGGGGGATATTAGCCTATGGCTTACCATAACCAATCACTAAGTCTAATTGTCACCTATGTTTGTATTATTCATTTAGGATAGTAGTAATATATCCTCAAGTGATGACTAACGAGTTAGTTAAGATTTCCTAGCCTAGTCATCATGCATGATTTTAGGATCTAGAGAAAATCTCTCTATGAGGTGGCAACACCCATTGTACTATAAATATGTACCATTGGTGTGAATACATTAGAGTTGGATAGTGAGTCATTATGCCATATTGTTATTCTTGTTTATATTTTATCAATTGGTATCAGAGCTCTTATGCATATTTTATCAGTTGTGGGAAGAAGCAGTTCTGATATCTGGTAAATCGGTCACCATTAATTGCAAAAGAATGAAAGATTTTGGAAGAGGTATGAACAAGTCATTTTGTGATTACTCAAATGTGAAATTTTTTGGTTTTGATTATTATGCTCTTATCAACGTTCAAAGCAGGACCCAAATCAAACAAGAAGATCTTTGTTTATTATGGTGATGATGTTAAGGGATACAAATTATGGGATCCTACTGCCCATAGAACCACCATTAAAAAATATGCAGTGTTTGATGAATCTCCTCTCAAAAAATCAGACATAGTAAAAGATGAAAGGTATAAAGAATGATTGGTAGCAGAAGGGTATTTGGAAGGTATGAATTTCCATGAAATTTTATCACTAGTTGTTAAGATTGTTTCTATTCATGTTGTGTTAGCATTAGTTGTGTCACTTGATCTTGAGTGAGCGCATATAGATGTTAAAATAATTTTACATGGAATTTTTTGGATAAGTAGATGTATTTGGAACAACCATAAAGGTTAGTTTAGGATCACAACAAAATATTTTTTTGCAAAATCAGGAAATAATTGTATGGCCTAAAGGTACCCATGCAATGGTACAAGATGTTTGATCCTTTCATGGTGAGCCAAAATTTCTTAAGTGAATATATCCATTGTGTTTATTTTGAAAGTTTGGAAAAAGGTACATTCATTTTCTTAATATTATATGCTAATGGCATGCTTGTTGCAAGCCAAAGCATGTTTAAGATTAGCAGGGTAAAAGGCTCAGATGGCCATGATGTTTAAGATTAAGGATCTAGGAGCAACAAAACAAATCTTCGGCATAAGAGTACACAAAGACAGAAAAAATGGTAAGATGTGGTTATCGCAACAAA
The DNA here is from genome assembly GCA_010110895.2 of Picea sitchensis. Taxonomy (NCBI): domain Eukaryota; kingdom Viridiplantae; phylum Streptophyta; class Pinopsida; order Pinales; family Pinaceae; genus Picea; species Picea sitchensis. The sequence continues at coordinate 33,375 of SNQJ01S0003171.1, forward strand.
AGTCTATGGAGAAGATATCGATGAGGTTCAACATGAACATTGTGAAACCAATACATATCTCTTTCTCTTTCCATCGTAAGTTTATGTCCAGGTAGTAAGGAAAAAAAGGTTATGTCTAGTGTACCACATGCTAATATAGTAGGAAGATTGATGTTTGCGATGGAATGTTCGAATATTTCATATGCAATTGTTCTTTTCCGTGGACAAATAGAAAAACCAAGTGAAGAGCATGGAAATTGGTGCTTCAGTATCTTAGAAGCATAGAAGCACAAGTATCAACTATAGTGGTTGTATGATTTAGTCTATGGTTATGTTGATTCGGAAGATTTGGACAAGAGGAGACCTACCTCAGGTTATGTCTCATATGAATGAAATAACATGATAAGATGTTTTATGGTGATTGAATCATTATGCATTTGACTAACTTATGTAAATATTTAGTGATGTGGGTTTAAGAAACCGATGGAAGTTTTCTCGTAACTAAGTAACGGTCCCAAGATAGATATATATCTATGAAGACCTAGAAATGTATTGGTGGGTAAGCTTCATTATAATCCTATCTTGAATAATGATGTTTTCTTGACAACTTCAAGGTTTTACCACATAACTCTTAAAACGAAACTGATTGAAATCACTCATGGGCTATCGGTAAAAATTCTTATTTCATATTATGCATCTCTCTCACACATGGGCTGTCACTAAAAATTCTTATGTATTAGTTTATGTAGATATTATGCATCTCTCTTGCGTGTGTGCTCTGTTCTATTGCACATTTCTTGTCATTTGCATACGTAGCAAGCTGAGTTCAGTAGTTTTCCATCAAGCATTTGAATGATGCTAGTCAGCTTGAGATAAAAGACACACTTGTTTTGCACGACTTTGAATATTAGAGACAAGATTTAGTCTATTTGGATTTTGATTTCATGAATACCAATAAGCTTTTGATATTAACTTACAGCACGTGGAGTTGGTCAAATTCTCCAATGTATTCAGGAATTGTCCCAGAGATCATATCGTTCCTTAAGATTCTGTCAAGAATAATCAAGATGGATTATGGGATAAATTAACAAAAGCGAAACATGGAAACATTCAAAATAGCATCATATCAAGCATATAACTTAAAAACATGTTTCCATGAAACTATACATATAAACAAGCAAATGTACATCACTCACAATGTGTTCAGACTCTTCAGGTTCTGTAGGAATAAAAGAAATGTGCCACCTCGAGGTATGTCAGATAGAATGCTGCTTAAACAATAGCAAGTTAATACAGGTAAAACAGAATGAATATAATACAATACAAAGCACAAATGTTTAACACACATGCGGTAAAAAAATGATGATTATCTTGAACACAGACACAATATTTATACATGTGCACTAAGCAAGAACGGGAAGATTGAAAAGTAATGATTTGATAAATGAGTAAATTGAACGGGATATCACTCTTAATTTCTAAGTAAATTGTATACAAAAGTAACTTCTTGCATTGGGAAATGAACAAAAATTGGTAAGGATATTCCTACGCACAGGCTAGTTAATTTAGTCAATTTTGAAATGCTTGAAGGAATTGGCCCCTCAAAAGACGCTCCTTCAAATTTCCTGCCACAAAAAAAACATCATTTCCCATACTTACACATGGAAACAAAGAAACAGAATATCCTTATTTATTAATTTTTCCATATATGTTTATATTAATAATATGTGAACAAACCCAAAAATAATCAGTGCTTCACAAAAAAGGAATCTCACAATTCAGTAAGTTGGTTCCAGTAGTTTCCAATAAAATCTGGTATCTTTCCAGTAAAATTGTTGTTTTCTGCCCAACTGTAGAACAAACAATTAAGTAAATATTTCTGCAGAGACGATTGAGATTGTGCATGTATTTGCTTACAGGTATCTTGACTTTGTAACTTACATGCAACAGACGAAAATAACAAAACTACTTACAATTTTTTCATCTTCGTTAAACTGGAAAATGTTGTAGGTATCTCTCCACTTAATCGATTGCTTACAATGTATCTGTCAGTGAAAGAAAACAAAGGTCTTCATGTTCAGCACTGAATTGATTATTGATTSTAACAGAAGACTCCAGAAACCAATGATTTCATAAAGAGAAGACTATAYTGTAATGATTGCAAACACAAGTGGATGATTTAAAATGAGTATGTGGGGGATTTCCACCTTGAGAAATTCCCAGTGTGATTTCCATTGGAGAAGGATTTAAAGCTTCTTCTAACTTAATGCCATGAGAACCGCCAAAMAAAGAGTATCCACGTGGATGATATTGAGCAATAGACATAGATAGGGCAATTTGTTCCTCGTTTTCAGGAAGATGAATTGAGGTGGGAGATCAAACTTTTAGTTTAGAAGTTTCAATAAAGGTAGAATCTATGGGGACTGAATAGGTAAGGTATGATAAATACATCCCAAAATTTTATATGAAAAGGTAAAGCTGCCAAGGAGACTGCACCAAGCAATTGATAAAATATATTAAAAAGTTACAAAACAAGAAGCTTAAGATTCAATAGAGTTAAATTTTAATTTAATATGATCCGAATTCAAATTTCCTAAGCCAACTTTATTAACATGTTATATTGGTAAACAAGTGTCACTGTAATTGGCGATGGAGTTTTTAACATTTTGTAGAAATTTGTTTTATTGTAATATATTACACTTAACATATCCTATGATTATGATTATTAATATGTCATTGTAATATATTGTAATAGGTTACACATAACTTATTCAATGGTTGTATGTTTTTATAAATATTTTATTAATAGGTTCAATGGTTATATGTTTTTATATATATTTTATTAATATGTTTTTGGTTATATGTTTTTATAAATATTTTATTAATAGGTTTTTATTTATAATAATAAATGAAATTTTACTATGTAATTTTTACCACTTTTAATCATAACTTTTAATCATAATATGTAATTATTAACTTTATCATTAGTATGTCATGTTTTAGCTTATAACCATTCATCATGTATGAAACTCATGACGAGGAATGATGAAAGGATGGGTTGTGGAAACCCTAGCCGCAATTCACTAGAGAATTTTTTCTTTCTGCCAGTAGACATTCACAGTTTCCCAGCTCCCCTGTGACGTTCTTCAGTCTATACCGCCAATTAACATCTCTCGAAAGACTAGGTATGGTGGAAGAGGAGGAGTTGCTAGATTGTTCGAAGGATATGATGGAGGGCCACCTCATTTGGTGTGGGACAAGTGTTCATCATATTGGGAATGACTCATCTACTAGAGACACAGAATGTGGGTTGGAAGAGCATCTTTTGTCTGTAAGGGAGCAGGTTCGATCCGGCCCTAGCTTGGGGAGGCTTGGAAACACTTCCATGTCAGAGACTCCTCTTATTTTTCATCTAGAAGTGGCTTTGGCTTGGGGTTCGACTAGTTGGTCGGAGACTCCTTTACCCTAGAAAACCTCTTTGGATAACACCTAGTTGGATGTGTGGGGCCTTTCATTTTGGTATGGATCACTCTCGTTCCCTTCCTCTGACTCCTCTACTTTTTTGTGTGAAGGGGACTATAGTGGCTTTGAGCTTGCAACTTCTATCTCTTTACCATCTTGGCCACATCCCTCTTCCTCTCACCCTGTGAACCACTTGCCACACCCATTTTTACCTCATGAACAAAACCCCTCTCACCCTCGGCCGGACTCGAGGCTAGTGGTACTATTTCCAGACCATTTCTTGGCACTCCCTGATATCACGGAACCAGTGGAAGCTCTTTGTCACGTGAAAGAACCTCAGAGGAATAGGGTTTCTCAAGTGAAAGATTGTGGGAAAACCCTTGGCCCTAAGTCGACTCCTCTTCACAGAAGAAATAGTGGAGTAAAATAGGGAGCCCCACTCAATCTGGTTCTTGGGCAAGCCATTTCTACCCCGATGGTTGTGGATATGGAAAATCGAGTAGTGGTCGACAAGGCTAGAGGACGACAATTTGGAATCAAGACTTTGAAGGAATGGGTAGACCTTGTATGGGTTCATGAGGTCTATGCACTTCTTGAGGTGACAAATTTAGCAAGGGGATAGATTTTATTTAAATTCTGAAAAGAGAAGAATGTAGAGAGGGTTCTAAAACAAAATTGGTTGCTAGATTCAACCCCTCTGTTGCTAAAGCATTGGACACCTCTTTTCGATGCAAGTAAGGAACGACTAAATTTTATGCCTATATGGGTTCTTCTTTCAGGGCGTCTGCCAAAATTTTGGACTGAGCTAAGTTTTAAGGAGCTTGGAAATGCATTGGGAACTTTCATGGACATTGATATCTCTTTCAGAGAAACAAGTAAAATGTTTATGGCCCGCATTCTGGTAGATTTGGATGTTAGAGATGGATTGGTTGAAGAATTAGTGTTGATAAAGGAGGAAAATCATTTTCATCAAAGATTGGATTATGAAGGGATACCTTTCAGGTGTCAGCGATGTCACAATCATGGGTACAATTCTATTCAATCTGCCATGCCCCTTCGACCCCGTAATCCGGGTCACGCTACTCCACCCTCTAAGAAGCAGGCGACGTTGTTGGAATTAAAGGACTAGGATCCCTATTTTGGTTCCCCGAATTTCGTGGTTTCAACCCCGAAGGAGCCTCATCCAAAGCAAGGGGGAAAATTCAAAGCAACCTCGGTTCTTCAACAAGAGACTGAGAAGGGAAAAAGAGTTATTGCATAAGAGACTCTGGACTCTCAGTTGTCCCAGGTGACAAAGGATTTTTTACAGGATCTTACTTCTCATTTTGGTATGTTTTGTTCCCCCCCTCCACCTCTAAATTTTTTTATGCATTCTTTATCTCTTCTAGGTAAATATTGTCTTGGGTATCTTAAGAGCTTGCATGTCCCCCATCCGCCCCTTTCCCATTTTCTACAAACCTCTGTGGCCTCTTTTCTTCCTTTCTCTCTTGCCCAAGTCTCTCTTACATCCAACCTCCCAACCCCCTTCCCTGACCCCAACTCTTCCCTAGATTCAGAAGAGGATGGAATAGTCTATCAGCTGTGAAATCAACCCATTTTAGACCCTGGGTGTGAGAAAGGACTGGGAAAAATCCTTCTCCTATCCAAGGGGGAAAAGGGAGGGGAAGTAAATCGCACTTGTTGAAGGCTTAGAATAAATCCTTAGTTGATATTGTAGCTGGAAAACAAAAATTGATTTTGGGGCACTTAGAGCATTCCCTGCCTTGGGAGGGGTTCCCTAATGAAAATCTTCTCTTTCAATTGTAGGGGCTTGGAAAGTTCCCTCAAAAGAACTTCCCTCTACATATTGGTGGATTCGAACCAACCAGACATTATGATGTTACATGAAACAATGGGTGAGGAAGTTGTAATCATTCCCCGAATTTTATCTCTACTAAAGTCATGGGAGTTTGTGGGCTCATATGCCAGAGGGCGTTCGGGAGGTTTGGCCATTGGATGGAATCCAAAAATAGTCAAAGTTATAAGTTTTTGAGTTTTTGAATATGGACTTGGTCTAAACATCCTCTCTAGAGAGACTGGTTTGGAGGTAACAGTCTTAAAATTATATGGCCCTTACCAGGAAAGGGCCTTATTTTGGGAAGCTCTAGGCCATAAATCCTTCTTGAAAAGTGAAAAGCTTATCTTGGGAGGGGACCTAAATTTTTCTCTTGGGGAGACTGAATCTTGGGGACCAAGGGCTCAATTTGATCCTTTGTTATACTTCTTCGACCATTTGTTAAGGATAATGAAATTGATTGACATTCCTCCCATAAGACGATGCTCCACCTGGAGAAGTAAAAGAGTGGGTGAGGATAGATTTGACAAACGTTTGGACCACTTTCTGTCCTCTGAAAATTTAGTAGAGGCTTGTACTCAGCTCAGGTAATGGGTCGGATCAGGGGGGATCTCAGACCACTCCCCAATTTTTTTGGAAATTTCTCTAGGCCCTTGGAAACCTCCTAGCCCTTTCAATTTCAACTCAGAATGGTTAAAGGGAGAGGATTTCTTTTCCCTTGTCAAGGAGCATTGGATTCTTTATCATGCAACTTTGGGAGTTAGAGAAGGAGTCCAATTCATGGAAAATATTCAAAGAGTGAAGCAAGCCACTTTGGAATGGTGGCGAATCAAAAAACAATAAGATTCACAAGATCTAATTGATACTAAAGTAGCGTTGCATACAATATATGATTCAATGGGAGGAGGATATAGTTTTGATGACTTGAAGGAAGAGCTACTAGCCCTAGAAAAATGGAGAAGGAATATTATGGAGGCTCGGGAGGAATAATGGCACCTAAAAAGTTGGGCACTGTGGCTAGAAAAAGGGGATGATAATACAAATTTCTTCCAGGCTTATGCTAAAGAAAGAAAGATGTCTAACACCATCTGGAGTCTTAAGGACTCAGAAGGAAGAAAGGTATCCTCCTTTGATGGAATGGATTTTATAGGTAAGGAGAAATTGCATTCTTTGTTCAAGGCTGACCAAAGAGCACAAATCACTGACATAGTGAGGATGGCCCTTTACTTTCCCAGATTTGTTGGTGAAGATGAAAACAGATCTCTATTTGAGGAAGTCACGTAAGATTAACTCAAGGAAGTTCTCCATAGCTTTCAGAAGGTTAAAATACCAAGTCCGGATGGTTGGACCATAGAATTCTTCATAGGAATCTATGAAATCATTGGGATATATATCTTACGGGTAGTAGAAGAATCTAGATTTGAGGGCCACATGCATGCCCCTTTCAACTCCACCTTCATTGCACTCATTATGAAATCAGATGATACTTCTTCCTTGGATGACTTCCAGCCTATCTCTCTCTGTAATTTCATTTAAAAAGTGATCTCCAAAATCTAGCAAGAAGAATCAAGGACATCCTTTCAGAGAATATCTCCAGGGAACAATTTTTTTTTTTGGAAGGGAGGCAAATTCATGAAGCTATTGGGATGTCATAGGAGGTGATGCATAGTATTAAGTCTCAAAATGTGAAAGGAGCAATTTTAATGATTGATCTTTCAAAATCCTATGACCAATTCAGCCGGCTATATATTCGGATGCTTCTAACCCACTTAGGATTTAAGGTTCCTTTCATCAATTGGATAATGTGTTTTATAACATCAGTTTCTTATGCAGTTCTAATTAATGGTTTGGCCTCATATTGTTTTCATGCAGAGAGGGGAATAAGGAAAGAATACCCCTTATCTCCACTTATTTACCTACTAATTGTGGAAGCACTCAACAGAGACATAGAAGGGGCAAAATCACGAGGGGAGTTTCAGGGGATTGTGATATCTCCAAATTTAAACATCAGCCACCTCCTTTTTGTTGATGATGTCTTGATCTTATGCAATGGACATAGGTGTGATGCCAAGAAGTTGTCTTCTATATTGAACTTGTTTGGAAAGGCCATAGGTATGAAGATAAATGAAAGAAAGTCCACTCTCTCAACTCACAACATGGAGTTAGAAGAACAAAGGAGTTATATGGACATTTTCCCCTTTGAACAACATGACTTGGAGAAAGGTCTCAGATATTTAGGCTTCCATATTAAGCTAAACAACTATAGGAAATAACACTATAAATGGATTAGAGATAAATTATAAAAAAGGTTAAGAGGGTGGAGCTTCAGGTGGCTATCTTGTGCAGGCAGGTTGGTTCTAGAAAAAATTGTCTTAGAAGCCATCCGAATATATTGGATGTCCTTGTCTTGGATCCCAAAAGGTGCCTTGGAAATAGCTAGGAAAATCTATTTCAAATTTATTTGGGTTGGTACAAAGGATCAGTTTGTTGTTCTCTAGGTTAAATGGAATACAATGGCAGTTCCAAAAACACTTGGTGGACGGGGGATCAAAAACATTTTTCTTTTCACCAAAGCACTACCAGCTAAGTCAAGTTGGAGATTGACCACTTCTGAAAATTTGTGGACTTAGGTGGTGTACCAGAAATATATCTTTCTAAAATCTATAGAGGAATGGATTCAGAACCCTTTGAAAAAAATATCAAATTGCACAATAATTTGGAAAGAACTTATCCACTCCTTTTCTGTAATTGGGGAAGGGTTAGCATGGAGAATAAGGAAGGATCAAAAGTGATAATAGGGGTGGACCCGTTCCCTGATAGTGGAATCAACCATATTCTCCCTAATGATTTGGTCCAACTTCTAAATAAAAATGGGATGTTCTTCTTAAAATAAATATTTGATTAGATGTGCTCATCTATTTGAGTTCAAGAGTGGAAAACGCCAACCGGGTTGGGTTGGAATAATGATTTAAAGAAGTATGGGAAAACTACACAAGAAGCCTAAAAAATGTCCATATTCGCATCAATGAAACATATGATGAATTGGTATGGTAACACTCCCCTTTTCGGGCATACACGTTGAAACTCAAGTATATCCAATTAATGATAGATCTACATAATCAAGAGCTTGTTTGGTGGTGGAAAGGGTTATGGAAGATAAAATGCCCCTTGAAAGCTCACATTTTCATGTGGTGTCTAATTAAGAACATGATCCCCACCTGGGATGGATTAAAAAATCGAATGATGGAGGGGCTAGGATGGTTTCCTTTATGTAAAGGAGATGAGGAGAATGGTGTGGATATTTTCCTTCTATACCCTTTTGTAAGACATATTTGGGAAGAGTGCTCGTGGATGCCAGGACAAATGTGTCTTTGGCAAGGGATCTCATTGGAAGAAGCTTGGAAATATTGGTTTGCCCAACCTCTGAATAGAAACATCAACGCCCTACCCTTAATTTTGAACTGGGGGATCTGGCTGGCCAGGAATGCAACGATGTTTCAAGACAAATCCTCCCTCCCAGAGCTACTAGTTAGCCAAGGACTGAGAATTCTAGAGCATTTTCCTCAAGAAAATGGAGTTAGGAGAGGAAGAGTGTCTCAAGAAGTCTCAGTTGATTCAAATAGGCCCTGGGCCTTTTTTAATGGATCCTCACAAGAAAACAACACCTGTTGTGGTGGAGGAGCAATTTTGTTCCTTTTAAACACTCAGTGTTTTAGGCTCAAAATGGGGCTCGGCCCTAGCACAAACAAATTTGCAGAACTTATGTCTCTCAAACTTTTGTTACTTTTTGTTGTGGAAAAAAATGTTCATTCTATTCAGTTATTTGGTGATTCATATTTTGTTATAAATTAGATTTGAAAATCTCAGAGATGCCACAACATCATTTTGTGCCCTTTGCTGAGGAAGTCTTCAAAATCTTGGCCACCTTTGACAGTTACTATTTTCATCATGTTTATAGGGAACACAACCATGAAGCAAACTCTCTCTCTAAAGAAGGCTTGGAGATGGTTGTTGGGTCATGGTTGATTAGGGCATACATGTATGGTGCAGAAATCTCTTGTGTGCACAGTTCATTTATGGATTTTTGAGGTCAAAGGGATGATGTTGTTTCAACTTGACATAGTCTTGTTATGATTGTTTCTGGATCACAGGAGGTGGATGTCTCCTGCTTTTCACTGCACTACTTTGTCTTGAGGAGTTTTCAATCTCTTCTCATCTTTTGTTCTATTTTGTTCTCTCAGTAGGAACTGGTTTTATATAGGCCTATAGAGGTTGCGACATGGTAATATTTGTAACAGATTGTATGTAACACAAACTTGTAGTTTTATTGTTCTTCAACTTATAGTGATAGAAACAGAAGACACTTCCTCATTTTGTATTGTGGCAAAGACATTAGTCTTTGACTTAGTTTCTTAATCTCTTGAACTCATACATGTTGGACATGTATAATGAAATAAAATTTAGGCCTTTTTCCTCGGGAAAAAAAATTTCCAAATGAAGGAAAGTATTTGAAATCAATAAAGTTTTCTTAAGAATAAAAAAACCTAAAACTTAAATTAGCATTATTGTATATTAAACTATCATTAAAATGGAACTTTAGCTAAAAGATACTATCAATTATTGCATTAGATACGTGTGCAAAGAGCTTTAGATGCTCTCACTGAACTAAAGTAACCACATGCCTGCCATTTGTGCGTATAAGTTGATATCACATAATATATTTTAATGCATGAATTTTATTGTAAAAAGAAAAATATTATGAGAAAGATTTGGTTTATAGAACCTTTGAATACCCAGTACCATTCCATTTAAAACTAAATGAAACAAAACTACACTGTTTGACTAATACAAAGGCGGAAATGATGAAGAAATGTGGCACCGAAGAACACACTTGGAAGAGCACACAGCTTGTTGGGTGGCTCAATTTGTCTTTTCCTCATGCCGGGATCATAAGGGCATGGGTTCATGCCATTCGATTGGTATTGCGATAGTTGTTTTTCTTTTTAAAATTATAAGTTTATTTTATACAAAAATTAAACAAGAAATGAAGCCACATGAATATTTATGTAAACAATTGAAATTGTAGACAATTGAAATCGTGAGGCAATTAGAATTTCTTGGTTTAGGGAAGAGATTAAATGTGACTTGTTTTCATGACACAAATTTTTCCAACCTTAGGCGATCGTAGTTGTATCCTATTGTCAATGCAAGCGACATCGTTGTAAACAAAAAAATACTCTGATGCAGCAAGGTAACCGTTTCTCACATTTCTTTTAATTCGTATTTATCAATTTCTGTAGACTGTAAAAAGAGTGAGAAGATAATATGTATTCATCGTGGTTGTTAACAGTAATTGTTATCGTCGATCTCTGGATCAGGAAAAAGAAAGAGGAAAGATTGTGGTATGTTCAACCAATGAACCTTACACCCCTCAATGTACGAGGGAAGCTACAGTTAAGGGTGTAGAATACCGATGGATGGTTATTGTCTAAGATTTGAGAAAAATTGTAGATTCCAACTAAGGCTCATTTCCCTCAAACTCCAATTAGCAATGAATATGGATCAAATATTTTCTCTTATATAAAGTCTCAATGGTACTATACACTCTGGATTCTTTGGAATCCATATTCTGCCTTCTGTTTTTTTTAATGGTTTTGCATCATATTTAGCTCATAACTTTTGTATCAGAGTGCCTATAGCAACAATTCTCATAATTGCGACAATCTTGAATTACAAGTCCTCCCACCCCAATCATTTCCTATTTGTAATGTTTCCATTTTTTGATTCCCATGCCTTGCAGTTAGAGGTGACCTTATGAGTTTATGCCAACCTAACAAGAGGAGTAAAATGAGTATAACAATGAGCTCAGGAAATTTGGAGGAGTTATATGGAGCCTAGGCTATTCCATTCACCATCCTTCATCATCATGATTGTAATATCTCTAATATGAACCCCAATTGAAAATGTAATAGTAAATGTACATTTCGGCTTGTGAGTTGTTGACACCAAGTGTTGGTTCAGTTTTGCGCGCACTTGAGTAGTGTGCGAGGATTGTTTTCCAAAGAAATAGCACACACATTCCACAGTGTTGCATGCACCTAAGTA
>SNQJ01S0003171.1:52226-71373 GCA_010110895.2 Picea sitchensis
CTATCCATGTAAAATGTAATCACACTCAAATTATTAATAATATCACATCGTTGCGTGCATATCAGTTAGACAAAAAGAGACAGGGGGATAAACTCCACCGAAAAGGGAAAAGGGGGAACTTAATTCCAAGGGGAATATTTTATTAATATTTCTAAAAAGTATAATTTATGAATATTTAATTATCCTAAGCTCCCGAGGGAAGGACCATCTAAACGGGAAAATGACCATCTAAACGGGAAAATGACCATTACCTTATCTGTAGAGAAAAACTTGGAAAGGGATTTCCATCTAGTAACCATAGTATTTGTTGTTGAAGAGGAAAGTTGTCAAGCCCATGAGCATTCTCTCCAGGTGAGAGATTTTTTGTCGAAGAGGTGGGTTTTTAGGCCCGTGAGCATTCTCTCTAGGTGAGATATTTGCTAGGAATTGTTCCCTGGTGTGTTGGGCATTAGTTAGCTCTGAGACTTCCTATACGGCATGTTGTTGAAGCCGTGGAAGGGAAGTGGGGAAGCAGAGGAACTATTGAGAAATGAAGGGGAACACTTCCTTGGGTGGGACATGCATGTGGGGAATGAGAGACTGTAGGATAGTTGCAGCAGTTGGCACCTTGAACTAAGAAATTATGTTGATTATCAGACCTTAGCCTTACATTAGGAATCCTTTTTCACTGGTGGATTTTAAACCCTAGCTCGGGGGGTGACCTTTTACTGAAAGTATATGAGAAACTGAGTCTATGGATGGGAGGAACTTCTAAGCTCTGCATGTAGTTGGTGACTCTTTATAAAAAGATAAGTGTCTATTATGTGCTTGTCTAATTTACTATGTGCTTAATTATCTATGTCTGATATTGGTTTATTTCATGTATGATGTTGCACGTAATTAATTGTCATTATTTTGTATGATGTTGTTTGTACATGTAAGCATGATGTTGTTGTGTAGTATTTGTTGTCGCACATGCAGAGTATGCCAGTTATTAAGTATTCATGTTAGTTAATGTTGTATTAATTTCATTAGTTATGAGACAAGGATAGAATTATCATTTGTGTAGCGGAGTAATTCATGTGCACAAGAGGCTAGAATCGTTGTGCACATGGGAAAGTAGTTCATGCACATAAAGAGAACTAAATTTTCATGTGGCACCAGAGTGGTTGCACGCGAAGTAGTAATAATGTGTTCATAGTGGTTATGCACACAATATATTTGTGTGTTCTGAATGATTGTGTGCACAATTATATTATGTGATAATTTCCCTGTTATATTTAGTGTCTGAAGAGAAAATATTTGTGTGGGGCGATTCAGCTTTGGATTGTGCTTATTAACTCACTTGATTATGCGCAGATTAACGTTATAGTGTAGAATCTGTGCAATAGATATTTGGAGTGGCATTGCTCAACAATAAGCTAGGGATGTCATAGATTGGTATCAAAGCAAGATTGGTAATGGGGAACGTTATAGAATGGTACGTTACAGTTTGGTATAAGAGTTGTATCCTGTCTAGGATGTTGGGTGGACATTACAAATTGGTATTAGAGTGTGTTAACATTATAGATTGGTATCAGAGCATGGTACCCAGCTAGGAGGCTGGATGAATGTTACAAGGATAATTTCTGCACAATTCTCTCTTGGTTTCATGGCATTCGACGATTTCTGTAATTTTGGGTTATTATTGAGCATACTTTAATAAAATACACTAAAGGTATTATTTAGATCATATTATTTGAGGGGACACCTTAGTGTAATAGCTCATTGGAATCAGGATAGAAAAATATAAAGGTTGAGATGATAAAAAAATGACTTCCAGTGGATGAAAAGGATTTAAGGTCAAATAAATCACATTTTGGAGTAAAAAAGGTTTATTAAATTAATAAAGTGATTTTATGAGAAAATATTAAAGATGAATTAAAAGTCACTCGAGGGGAAAAAGGTGAAAGGGGGTATAAAAGAGAGATGGGGCTCATATTCTCTCATTATGTTGATGATCATTTTACCTATTGGTTTGGAGAACTCTTGGAGCCTTTGGGGTTTGGAGGAAACCCTCGTTTGATTGGTTTCAATGGTGAAACTATCCACCCTATCTAATACAATTTTGGTGGTGAAATATTTCACCCTAGCCATTTGGGAGGGAAGATTACTCAAATATTTCATTTGCATTCATTGGAGTAGGTAGATTTGTTTATTTGCAGAGATTGAGGTTTTGGTGAAGTTCCATTGCAACAGATCCAATTATTTGTGAAATCCATATTGCTAGAGGAAGAGGTCGAGTTTTCATTGAGAACTCTACCATATATTTTTCTAAAAAAAAGGGGGATTTTATTTTTGTTTGGAAGTGTTGATATTTTAGTGCAGAGGCATGATCATTTGTATGCCAAATCTTGGAACCTAAGGGGCATCTACAACAAGGTTTAACTGAGGTTTATTTTGTTGTTCAAGGGGTCGCTACAACATATTTATGGATTGCCAGAAGCTATTATAAAAACTTGTGTAAGCACCAAAGGTGAGTTGTGTGATTTCCTTGTAGATTGGAGGTTTTAGGAGGACCATACAAGCAAATTGTATGATTAAAGGGAGGCATATTTAGGATAGCGTTGGCTACCATCACTCATAACCCAATTCAACAACAAGTTGTGTCAATTATATAGAATATTGTAGTGTTTAAGGGGTTGCTACAACAACCATTTCATATCTATCTCCATATATATACACCCAACAACAATGCCATTCATTGCAATTGTATTTAGAGACCAAAACTATGAGTTAAATTGCTATGTAAAGGTTCTGATTGCATTCAAATAAAGATGTGTTGTTTAATCATATATCTTGTTGTTGTATCATTTTGTTTGAGCACTATTTAGTTACAAAATTTCTATTATAATGATTCGGATTATTTTCGGCACGAAATGAGAGCAGAGATATAATAAAGAAATGCATAGAGATATCGCATATATTTAATAATATAACAGAAATGTATCAGACATGCAACCATAAACACAGATATACAATAATACACGATTTCTATTAATGAAAGAAATGTACAGAGATTGTAAAAATACAGAGTAAAAGACTTGCTAGAATGGTGGCAGCTTATCTCTGAGAAGAGATGTGACGACTACTCGCATTCGCAAGAAGATGATTAGAATGAGGCTTTTAAGGCCTTTTTACAATAAACAGGAATGCCAAAAACCCTAAACATCCAAAAACCTAACCCTAGGAGATGAAGCACCAAAATTCATGTGGGCCCCGTTTGGGTAAGTTAGTACATTAACTTCCCGGGGTCGTAACTTTTGCATATAATCTTCGTTTTAGGTGTATAGCCCGTTGGAAAGGTATTGTCAAGGAGATTCATTTTGGGGCCTCAATCATGCCATAGTACATCATTGAAAATATTGATCCCGAAAAACATTCATTTAGGCCCTCAAAATGGCCCTGAAAGTTAAAACTACTAAAAATAGTAAATTGCCAAAATTGCCAGAAAATTGTTTTGAGCTAGTTGGAAAAGGTGGGTGGCCACTGATATCCACCTGGATCATATAATTTGTAAGATTCATGCATAAATTATTTTTGGCATCAAAACCACAAACATCCATTGAAATATTCATGAGGAAAACCAATCAACAAGATATAAACATAACAACATCCAACAAAGGATTCTATATTGGGTTTTGGGCTAGTCAACAAAGTGTTTGACATAAGTCTAGAACCACCAATACACCACAATTACAATAGATCCCAATAAAAGGGTTATTACAATGAGTTGGAGGTGTGATACCAAAGTGTTTGACAAAAGGTATGTACCAGAAATACTCCTATAAAACTACAACATCCACAAGAGGGGTTTATGCAGATATTTTTGGGCATTTGGTCAAGTGTTTGATGAAAACTATAAACCAGAGTACATCTAAACTACAACAACAAACCTTAAGGGGAGTATTATAGGGGTATAACAACTTGTTTTCCAAGTGTTTGGCAGAATGCCAAATCATTAAATGGAAACAAGCTTACAAGGGTTTTGGGAAAAACATTGGTCCAACCTAGATAGGGACATTATAGTGGTAGTAGAGAATTGTATCCTCAAAGCCTGAAGGGGATTCAGTGAGAAAAAATTTCAGATGGAAAATCAGTGGGTGCAAGATGAGGATTTTACAAATTGTTTGAGGGGGTATATGGTGCTTGGTAAATAATTTTAAGCCACCATGACATTCAAATAATTTTGCAGCATCAAACATCCAGAGTGGTATGAGCCCCAATTAGCAATGGATGAGGAGTCCTTTAAAAGCACAGGGTAAAAATTGAATGATCGTGAAGGATGGGTAGACTAGTTGGAGGTGCATGCATATAGTCATGTTAAGGATGTGTGAAATGAGGATGACAAACAAACATTCCTTGATACACCATTAGAGCCATCCTATGGGGTTTTCAACACCAATACACATGATGGAGATGTTGATAGTACCCAAGATGAATTTTTCCAATCAACAGGTGTTGATTTAGTGCCTTATCCCATTTATAATACTTATGATGAGAAGGGCATGATTATGCATGAACACGCCAAAGTTTGGGGGTGGATGAATTTCCTTTGGATGCTTATCTATCGTCTTAGGAGTTGCACATAAAGGGTTAAAAAAGGGAAGACGACTTTGGGAAGCATGACTGCAACATAGAAAATTGGTATGTAGAGGTTTGTCCCTATGAGTCCCATCATTGGATAGAGAAATTGAAGGTGAGTGAGGACATGATTGTGGCAGCCATAAAACATTTTTAGGAAACTTATACATTGGTAGTAGATTGTTATTGGAAGGCTCCAAGAAGACATGATGAATTTGGAGGAGAACTTTCCCTTGCAAAATTTCAAGCACTTAGAGAGGCATTGGTAGTAATGAAAACCAACTACCTAAATCTACTTTCAAATAGAGTTAATTTTCTCACACTTGATGACATGTATTATGGTGCGCTAAACTGGAAAGAAGAGTAGGTTGGCAAGCTTACCCATGAGCTTGAGATTACCGAGGGTTCTTTGAAGAGCACGTAGATGGCCCTTCAAGAATCAAAGATGCAGGTTGTTGAGCTTTATGTGGAACTGAGTCTGCTATGGTCATCATCATCTACAATGAAGACTCAATCTTCTATAGCAGCCATAACACAAGAGGATGCTAGCAATGCTTATGATTAGATGGAGGAGCTTCTTGTGAGGATCCAACACAAGGAGAAGTTGAATTTGCATGCGCTTGAGGAGAAGTATGAGTTAGAGGTTTTTTATTATGCACATGTTTTTCATTATGGTGATCATGAGCCACATCCTTTGGAGATCCCATTAAAGGCTTGAGGATCAACTATATAGGATATAGTTGAGCGTATTCCCTTTGGATCAACCAACAAGGAAGTATATGTACCCATTGATTATGGGATTGAGTATATGTCAGAGGTGGACACATCACTCTGGTATCCAGGTTCAATTGACATTAGGGGAGTAATGGATACAAACATGCATACAACACAGAGTGTGGTACAATATGATGTAGTGGTATGCAGTGGTGTACAGTGGGTTTTTGGAGCCTTTCCACCAGGGAGACCTTCTGACAAGGGCGTCAAGCATAAAATGGGGTTTGATTTACCCATGATCGATGAGTGGATGGATGAGCTTCATGGATCAATATATTCCTTGAAGATTGATCTTTGATTGGGATATCACCAAGTCAAAGACAGAAAGACGGATACCCACGAGACTACTTTTAGGAGCTATTATGAGTTCTTTGTCATACTAGTGGAGATGACCAGCGCACCTGACACTTTCCATTCTTGCATGTAGTTATAGAGGATTATTTTGTTATTCTTTGATACTCTCATTAGATACAACATGGCATGGGAGGATAATTTGTGGTAGTTGGATGAGTCATGGGGTATTATGGATATGATTGGGATTTGTCATTTGGAATATGTGGTCAGTGCGTAGGGTGCACAGGAGGAGATCCAGGCTATAATGGATCAGTTCACAAAGATTCCAGCTGATAGAGTGGTGGATGGAATTATCTATTGTGGAGGTCGCAAATATCTAGTTCCTGAATCTACACTTAGGGAGAGGATCATGAGGGTTATGTGTGATACACATTTGGCAGGGCATTATGGGTACTCATGTGAGTATGAGGCACCACAGGTATCAGAGCTACTTTCTAGGGAGGTTTTTAGACTCCATGGTTTACTCGAGTACATTGAAAGTGATAAGGATAGAAAATTTCTCGATGCAAGTTGGCAGGAGCCGAACAGATTAGAAGATGTGAAGTTGATCCCTAGTACTTGGTTTGTACTAGATGATTGCATATTAGGGACTTGGCTCATTTTGACTCCGATGGTTATTAGTATGGCACAACAATAGTCAAAAGGCCTTGGGAGTGTTGGAATTCCAATTTGGTGGTGGGATCCGAGCATTCATATGAGTGATATATTGCTTCAGATGATGATGATGATGATTGACAGTGTTGTGATAGTGATTGGTCTGCTTTATTTTTGGGATGTCAGTAGAGAGGAGATTGAGACTTACACTATATGACATGATATAATTTATTTTTTGATTCCCAGGATCGAGGCTAGCACTGGATTTGCACACTTATACTTCACTGAGACACCTTTGTAGGGGATGATTCAGGATAGTGGTTTCAGTCCCTTTAGGGATTTCATCTTGGGTTTCCATGAGAGGAGGATGTAGACTAGGCACGTTGGTCTGATAGTGATGATAATAGTGGTGCAACGTCAATGTGGTGGTTCCTTTCTAGGATTATTTTGGGACCTTGGGATTAGATTATTTGACAGCTCAACTATTGTTAGAGATGAGAGAGCTGATTTTGATTTTCAAGAGTTTAGTCTTGGGATTTCGTGGGTTGATAGTTTGGTAGCTGGTACAGATGGGATAGCCAAGCATTACTTCCATGATCTTATTCATATGGATCATCAGATTGGTGTCTTAGGTGGGATATTCTATGAGGGGTGGACTGAGTATTTAGAGTATATGTTTTCTCTATTGATTGGTGATCTTCATGAGGCCTCTTGTGTTAGTACATTGTAGGATAGTATTGTGGGTGGTAGGTTCCCCACATCTTTTAGATTAGTTTGGGACCTGGGGATCACTTTCAGTTTGAACATGGTTTAGTTTGTTGATCATAGGGTTGTGATGGAATTACTTGAGGACACACAATCTTTGGGAAGGGAGGACTGTAATGTCCCCATTTTTGGATTCCCATGACTTGAAGTCAGAGGCGACCTTATGAGTTCATGTCATCCTGACCAAAGGAGTAAAATAAGGATAAAAATGAGTTTGGGAAATTTGGGGGAGTTATATGGGGTCCAGGCTAGTCCATTCACCATATTTCATCATCAAGATCATTTCTGCATAGTTCACTCTTGGTTCTATGGAATTCCGACGATTTCCGTAATTTTGGGTTATTATTGAGCATACTTTAATTAAATACACTAAAGGTATTATTTGGATTATCTTATTTGAGGGGACACCTTAGTGTGATATAACAACTTGTGTAAGCATGAAAGGTGAGTTGTGTCATTTCCTTTCAGATTGGAGGTTTTAGGAGGACCATACAAGCAAATTGTGTGATTAAAGGGAGGCATATTTAGGATAGCATTGGCTACTATCACTCATAACCCAATTCAACAACAAGTTGTTTCAATTCTATAGCAGATTGTAGTGTTTAAGGGGTTACTACAACAACCATTTCATATCTATCTCCATATATATACACCCAACAACAGTGCGTCCATTGCAATTGTATTTAGAGACCAAAACTATGAGTTAAATTTCTATGTAAAGGTTATGATTTCATTCAAATAAAGTTGGGTTGTTTAATCATATATCTTGTTGTTGTATCATTTTGTTTGAGCACTATTTAGTTACAAAATTTATGTTTTGTAACAGTCATGCATAACTTAGTTTTGGCATCAAAACCACAAAGATCCATTGAAATATTCATGAGGAAAACCAATCAACAAGATATAAACATAACAACATCCATCAAAGGATTCTATATTGGGTTTTGGGCTAGTCAACGAAGTGTTTGACATAAGTCTAGAACCATCGATACACCACAATTACAATAGCATCCAATAAAAGGGTTATTACAATGAGTTGGAGGTGTGACACCAAAGTGTTTGACAAAAGGTATGTACCAGAAATACTCCTATAAAACTACAACGTCCACAAGAGGGGTTTATGCAGATATTTTTGGGCATTTATTCAAGTGTTTGATGAAAACTATAAACCATAGTACATCTAAACTACAACAACAAACCTTAAAGGGAGTATTACAGGGGTATAACAACTTGTTTCCCAAGTGTTTGACATAATGCCAAATCATTAGATGGAAACAAACTTACAAGGGTTTTGGGAAAACATTGGTCCAACCTAAATAAGGACATTGCAATGGTATCAAATCGTTGTATCCTCCAAGCCTGAAGAGGATTCAATGAGAAAAAATTTCAAATGAAAAAATAGTGGGTGCAAGATGAGGAGTTTACAGATTGTTTGAGGGAGTATATGGTGCTTGGTGAAGAATTTTAAACCACCATGGCATTCAAGGAATTTTTCACCATCAAACATCTAGAGTGGTATGAACCCCAATTAGCAATGAATGAGGAGTCCTTTAAAAGCATAGGGAAAAAATTGAATGAGCGTGAAGGATGGGTAGACTAGTTGGAGGTGCATGCATCTAGTCATGTTAAGGATGTGTGAAATGAGGATGACAAACCAACATTCCTTGATACACCATTAGATCCATCCTATGGGGTTTTCAACACCAGTACACATGATGGAGATGTTGATAGTACCCAATGTGAAGTTTTCCAATCAACAAGTGTTGATTTAGCACCTTATCCCATTTATGATACTTATGATGAGGAGGGTGTGATTACACCTGAACACGCCAAAGTTTTGGGGGTGGATGAGTTTCCTTTGGATTCCTATCTATCATCTTAGGAGTTGCGCATAAAGGGTTAAAAGAGGGAAGATGACTTTGGGAAGCATGACTGCAACATAGAAAATTGGTATATAGAGGTTTGTTCCCATGAGTCCCATCATTGGATAGGGAAATTGAAGGTGAGTGAGGACATGATTGTGGAAGCCATAAAACATTTTTAGGAAACTTATACATTGGTAGCAAATTTTTATTGGAAGGCTCCAAGAACAAATGATGAATTTGGAGGAGAACTTTCCCTTGCAAAATTTCAAGCACTTAGAGAGGCATTGGTAGTAATGAAAACCAACTACCTACATCTAATTTCAAATAGAGATAATATTCTCACACTTGATGACATGTATTATGGTGCACTAAAATGGAAAGAAGAGTAGGTCGGAAAGCTTACCCGTGAGCTTGAGATTACCGAGGATTCTTTGAAGAGCATGCAGATGGCCCTTCAAGAATCAAAGATGCAGGTTGTTGAGATTTATGGGGAACTGAGTCTGGTATGGTCGTCATCATCTACAATGAAGACTCAATATTATATAGGAGCCATAACACAAGAGGATGATAGCAATGCTTATGATTGGATGGAGGAGCTTCTTGTGAGGATCCAGCACAAGGAGTAGTTGAATTTGCATGTGCTTGAGGAGAGGTATGAGTTAGAGGTTTTTTATTATGCACATGTTTTTTCATTATGGTGATCATGAGCCACATCCTTTGGAGATCCCATTAAAGGCTTGACGATCAACTATATAGGAGATAGTTGAGCATATTCCTTGTGGATCAGCCAGTAAGGAAGTATATGTAGCCATTTATTATGGGATTGAGTATATGCCAGAGGTGGACACATCAATGTCAGATCCAGGTTCAATTGAAATTATGGGAGTAATGGATACAATCATGCATACATGACATAGGGTGGTACAAGATGATGTAGTGGTATGCAGTGGTGTACAGTGGGTTTTTGGAGCCTTTTCACCAGGGAGACCTTCTGACAAGGACGTCAAGCATACATTGGGGTTTGATTTACCCATGATTGATGAGTGGATGGATGAGATTCATGGATCAATATATTCCTTGAAGATTGATCTTTGATTGGGATATCACGAGGTCAAAGACAGAAAGAAGGATACCCATGAGACTACTTTTAGGAGCTATTATGAGTTCTTTGTCATACTAGTGGAGATGACCAATGCACCTGACACTTTCCATTCTTGCATGTAGTTACAGAGGATTCTTTTGTTGTTCTTTGATACTCTCATTAGATACAACATGACATGAGAGGATCATTTGTGGCAGTTGGATGAGTCATGGGGTATTATGAATATGATTAGGATTTTTCATTTGGACTATGTGGTCAGTGCGGAGGAGATCTAGGCTATAATGGATGAATGCACAAAGATTCCAGTTGACAGAGTGGTGGATGGTATTATCTATTGTGGAGGTCGCAAATATCTAGTTCATGAATCTACACTTAGGGAGAGGATCGTGAGGGCTATTTGTGATACACATTTGGCAGGGCATTATGGGTACTCATGTGAGTATGAGGTACCGCAGGTCGCATAGGTACTTTCCAGGGAGGTGTTTAGACTCCATGGTTTACTCTAGTACATTGAAAGTGATAAGTATAGAAAATTTCTCGGTACAAGTTGGCAGGAGCCGAGTAGATTAGAAGATGCGAAGTTGATCCCTAGTACTTGGTTTCCACTAGATGATCGCATATTAGGGACTTGGCTCATTTTGACTCCATTGGTTATCAATATGGCACAACAACAATCAAAAGGCCTTGCAAGTGTTGGAATTCCAATTTGGTGGTGGGATCCGAGCATTCATATGAGTGATATATTGCTTCTGATGATGATGATGATCGACAAAGTTGTGATAGTGATTGGTCTGCTTTATTTTTGGGATGTCAGTAGAGGGGAGGTTGAGACTTACTCTATATGACATGATATAATTTATTTTTTGATTCCCATGATAGAGGCTGGCACTAGATTTGCAGACTTATACTTCACTGAGACACCTTTGCAAGGGATGATTCATGATAGTGGTTTCAGTCCCTTTAGGGATTTCATCTTGGGGTTCCATGAGAGGAGGATGTAGATTGGGCATGTTGGTCCAATAGTGATGATAATAGTGGTGCAACATCAACGTGGTGGTTCCTTTCTAGGATTATTTTGGGACCTTGTGATTACATTATTTGACATATCAACTATTGTTAGAGATGAGAGAGTCGATTTTAATTTTCAGGAGTTTACTCCTAGGATTTCATGGGTTGACAGTTTGCCAGCTGGTACAGATGGGAGAGACAACCATTACTTTGAGGAGCTTATTCATATGGAGAATCGGATTAGTGTCTTAGGTGGGATATTCTATGAGGGGTGGACTGAGTATTTATAGTATATGTTTTCTCTATTGATCGATGATCTTCATGAGGCCTCTTGTGTTAGTACATTAAAGGACAATATTGAGGGCACTAGGTGCTCCATGTCTTTTAGATTAGTTTGGGACCTTGGGATCACTTTGAGTTTCAATATGGTTTAGTTTTATGATCATAGGGTTGTGATGACATTGCTTGAGAACACACAATATTTGGGAAGGGAGGACTGTAATGTCCCCATTTTTGGATTCCCATGCCTTGAAGCCACAAGCGACCTTATGAGTTTATGTCATCCTGACCAAAGGAGTAAAATGAGGATAAAAATGAGTTTGGGAAATTTGGAGGAGTTATATGGGGTCCAGGCTAGTCCATTCACCATCTTTCATCATCAAGATCATTTCTGTATAGTTCACTCTTGGTTCTGTGGCATTCCGACAATTTCCGTAATTTTGGATTATTATTGAGCATACTTTAATTAAATACACTAAAGGTATTATTTGGATGATATTATTTGAGGGGACACCTTAGTGTAATATCTCATTGGAATCAGAAGGAAAAAGACTAAAGGTTGAGATGATAAAAAAAAAGTGACTTCCAGTGGATGGAAAGGCTTTAAAGTTGAATATATCACTTTTTGGAGTAAAATAGGTTTATTAAATAAATAAAGTGATTTAATGAGAAAATATTAAAGATGAATTACAAGTCATTTGAGGGGAAAAATATGAAAGGGAGTATAAAAGAGAGATAGGAGCTCATATTCTCTCATTATGTTGATGATCATTTTACCTACTGGCTTGGAGAGCTCTTGGAGCCTTTGGGGTTTGGAGGAAACTCTTGTTTGATCGGTTTCAATGGTGAGACTATACACCCTAGTTAATCCGGTTTCAGTGGTGAAAGATTCCACCCTAGCCATTTGGGAGGGAAGATTACTCAAATATTCCATGTGCATTCATTGGAGTAGGTAGATTTTTCTATGTGCAGAGATTGGGGTTTTGGTGAAGTTCCATTGCAACTAATCTAATTCTTTTTGAAATCCATATTTCTATAGGAAGAGGTCAATTTTGCATTGAAGATGCTACCAAATATTGTTCTAAAAAAAAAGGGAAATTTGAATGTTGTTTGGAGGTGCTGATATTTAAGTGCAAACGTATGATCATTTGTATGCCAAATCTTGGAACCTAAGGGGCATCTATAGAAAGGTTTAACCAAGTTTTATTTTTATCTTCAAGGGGGGCACTACAACATATTTATGTCCTCCCAGGAGCTGTTATAACAACTTGTGTAAGAACCAAAGATGAGTTGTGTCATTTCCTAGTAGTTTGGTGGTTTTGGGAGGACCATACAAGCAAATTGTGTGATTAAAGGGAGGTATATTCAGGATAGAGCTGGTTTCCATTACTCATAACCCAATTCAACAGCAAGTTTTGTCAATTCTACAATAAATTGTAGTGTTTAAGGGGTTTCTACAGTAGCCATTTCAGATATATCTCCATATATAATCACCCAACAACAATGTGATCCATTGCAATTGTATTTAGAGACCAAAATTGTGGGTTAAATTGCTATGTAAAGGTTCTGATTTCCTTCAAATAAAGTTGGGTTGTTTCATCATATATCTTCTTGTTTTATCATTTTGTTTGAGAACTATTTAGTTACATCATTTTTGTTATAATTTGTAAGCTGAATGAAAGAGGAAGAATTATAGAAGAAACATTAGATCCATATGCACATATATTGATCTGAAATAAAGCAAGAAGAACAACAAACCATAGAACACCAAAGTGATAACAAAGTTCGACAATCTCGCCTACGTCTCTGGGCCTTTGTCTCAGTGGGTGAGATTTCTTATTTCTGTTCAAAGATTTAAAAGTACATCAAAATAGTTCCAAAAAGTTTACAAACTGATCTGGTCTTGTTCTACCAGATCTCTAGAACCCAACAAAAGAAATGACACTCAAATCGGATGACCCGAGCTCCCAGAAATGGCTTGCAAAGGTGTGCTCCTCAACAAATTCCCTGCATAAAAATGGCTTTGGCTTCGTAAATATTCAGCATAAACCTGCTCAAAATGTCCTCCCATGGCTTCAAGAAGCCTTGGTTTATATAGATCTGAAGTTGGTAACCATCTCCCAACTTCTCCCCAAGATCTGGCCTCAAAAAGGGCCCAATATCCCCCAATATTGGCCAAAAGTCTTTGAAAAAACTGAATAAATCAATAAAAATATTATACTATAGTTAAATAACCCACATTTTCACATAAATTGGGTGCAGGCCCCAAAGTCCACGCTCTTGGGCATATGGACATCAACCATGTGGCTAGATGCTCAACTGTTGGTGCACTGGCCCCCTCCAAACTCGTCTCCTAGTTACATGCATCGACCATATGGCCCTATCCTCCAAGCCCCACACGCTCTATAGTTAGGCCTTGTTGGCCCTCGACCAAGTTTTGAGGAAACCTTGGTTATGTTTGACGACCTTTTGGACTTCGACAGGCTGGTCGAAGATGGAGCACCCAGGCGGAGCTGAGATCGCGGATCTCACTTATTTTGTGGGCTTTGTAAGGGGATCTTTAGGGTTTTTGTAATGGGTTATGGGATGTCATCCCATGGGGTTTACCCATGATTAGGCCTTATTGTAAGGGATTGTAAAAGTATAAATAAGTAAGAATGTATGATAGAGGTAGTAGCTCAAGTAATGGGAAGTGGCTAAGTGCAAGTAGTTCTGAGTTGCTTTGTGAAACAAAATGTGTATGTAAGGCTTTGTGCTCGATAGAGAAGTTGGCTCTGTGCCTTGACCTAATTGTGGGAAGGAGGATCTAGTGCATAGTGCACACATCTCCTGTTTGGTGTGAAGCTTGGCTCTATGGCTTGATGCACAGGAGCAACTGAATGTAAGAGATTGAAGAATAATAAAGAAGACGAAGCAGTTGATGGATGTAGCTCCACACTAGGGTGAACCACGTATATCTTGTTTATTTGGTTTGTTTTGTTCTTTGTCGATTATGTTATGAATCGTTCAATGCCTTGAATGTTATGTATGATAGATAGATCTGTTGTTGCTTAATGATTTACTTGTCTTAAAGATGAATGAATGCTAGATCTAACCTAATGCTATGTGATAAGTGGTTGAAGTGTTTACCCTTTTTTATTACTACGTCAATCTGTATTAGGGTATGTTCTGTGATGTTATTCAAGATAATTAACTAATGAATATAATCTTCTAAGTGTTAATAGAGTACTCTGCAAAGTGTTATTATCATAGATCTGTGTCCCAGCTTGGTTACAGACACTTGCCTCCTGTAACCCCCCTGCTTCTACCTCAGGTGAGACTTCGCCTACTTTGCAGGTGTTGCTGAAAGGGTCCATAGTTAGGGTTTTTTTGGTGCATTCTTGAAGCGTTGAACCTTGGGTCTGCCCTTGTGCCAACAAATGGTTCTATTGTTGGGACTTGAAACTGTGATTACTGGGAACTGAAGTAAAGAAAAGAGAATCTCTGTGCGTAGATCTGTTGCTGAAGTGCACAATACTCTACTTGACTTCGAAAGCTTTGTGCTAAGAAAGAAATCTGATCTGAAGAAAAGAGGTAAGATTTTAAAAGAGGTAAGCTTTGTGCTTTGACAAGAGTAAAATAAGTGGAAACTTTCTTTTTGAAAACATGAATTTAAATATGTTTAATATATTTTGTCCTAGTCTAAAGGATAGGGCGCAGTTGGAAGAAAAATTTGATCTGAGTAAATTTAATAGAAATGAAGAAAGATATGTTATCCCTATGCATAGAAAGAGTTTTTGGACTAATAAGTGGATGCAGGAACCTAGAAAGAATTTTTGCAGATTGCAGGTCCAGCACTGTGATCCTAGTGCGCAGTATAGGAGAGGTTGAGGAACATACAAGAGAAAGAGAGGATTGCCACTATGTTATAATTGCAAAAGATCGGGACACATTTCTAAGGAATGACCTGGTACATGTCCTATTTGTCTATGTTGTAAGAGTTTTGGCCATGAGGTTGAGGATTGTCCAAGGATGATTGCTAAAGTTGAAAGAATGAACATGAGACAAGAAAACTATCAAGAGACTAAGGGTATGTTAGAGAATCGGAAAGAAAAAGGATTAGAGAAATTTCAAACTACATTAGTACAGTTGAAAGAAATGATGGATGTTCACAAAGATGTCAGTTTACCAGAGATACTGGAAGAAAAACAACACATAAGTGCAAAAATAGGAGACTTTGACATAGACTGTGTCTTGGATGAAGAAACAAAAGTGAATATTATGACATAAGAAATTTGGGAAATTTTGGGAAAGCCTACTTTGGTACCTTCACTGGGAAGGATAGGCTTGTTTAAAGGAAAGATGATAATCTTATGTGGAAGAGTTACTAATGTACCTATTATTATTCATGGAACCTCGACTGAAGAAGGATTTGAAGTCATTAAGTTTGTTGAGAACAAAACCCCTTTTCCACTTTTGATAGGTAAGACTTGGATTGAGAAGAATCGGATCAGAAGGAAAGTAGAGGAAGAAGCTAAAGAAAAGAAAAATCAAGAACTAAGGGACTTCATAGCTAGAAAAATAGACCGACTAATAGAAGAATGAGAAGATAAGTCGAAGCAATAGAAGGCAAGAGAATTAGTTGTCGAGGTTGAAAGATCACAAGAAGGTTTGAAGGACCTATCTATGAAAGAAAGAAGTATATCCACCCAGGAAGTAGTAAGATAAGGGATACCAACTTCAGACCCTTTGAGGGCACCTTAATAGTATGAAGTCACTACACTAGGAGAAGATAAGAATAAGAATGGAAAGAGGAATCCAGAAATAGTTATAGAGACTTGGATCACAGGAAAGACGACAAGGAAGCTCAGTAAAAAGAAAGCCAAGTTATAAAATCTACTGGAATATACAAAGAATAGATGGAAGACTGCACAGACTGGAGCCTTGCAGGAGGCAGGTTCGCAGGATTTGAACCTCACTGGAATAATAGGACCACGCAGAATGGGACTTCACCCTGGCGAAACTAGATGACCATTGGAGGCGCCCCGCCTGTTAGAACGACTCTCCAAAATGGATAGAAAACACATTTATGGGAGGATGGATCGCTCTTGGACGTTGAGGCTATGCCATAACAGATAGATTCACATTGATGGAAGCATTCCTACCCGTTGGAAGAATCTGCTACGGTGCCTCGCTTATTTAACCCGTCGGACGTTGCGCCGGAACCACTTTTTTCCACCCATGATTAACTGAGCCAAGAAGAGAATTGATTGTGTGTCGAGCTGTGTTACCAGAAGCTAGACCTCACCATCCATTTTCCTACCCCGCATGTCTATTCGCATACCCCGACCTCTCTGCTTAAAAGTGATAATGTCGGGCGAACCTAGTGCATTAGAGAAGTGTGTCGAGGAGGTCCTCAAGAAGATAATGGACGATAGAAAATTATCTGAAGGTGTCTAGGTATCGTCGACCAGGGGACTATAGGCTTCCCCTTCGACTGGATGACGTTCTAGCTGTGTCAACCCTACGACCGAGCAACGAAGTAAGCATCGCGATGATCTGGCTAATGCAAAGCAGATCCCGTCAATCTTACCAGACTATATCCCAACTTTTCCTACCACGGTTAATCACGATAGCATCCCACGGGACACCGCATACATTTCGAAGGGAATATGCATAGTCGACAGTCAGTTGGGACATATCCCACTGCTGAATAACAATGACTTTAATCTCGAAGACAGAAAGAACTATGCTATGCTCACACACCACCAATACATGAAGAAGAAAACTCGGAAGAAGCCTCGCCTCGTATCCCAGCCATGGATTAAGGGACTGACGTAGTCCACTGTACTGAACGTAATGAAGATTCCCCATTTTGTCTGTCACCAGGAGGTTAACACTTGCATTAAAATCCTCTTTTCATGCTATCATGGAGGATACATGTGGCTCGACCAGAGGATTATTTTGGATCCGACGTTGATCCACTTGATTAAAGGATTAAGCATGCAAGAACCTGACCCTCAACATTTTTATCCAGGGAAGGCCTCAGACTACTCCCTGGCACAATGCATCAAGGAATCTTACGACGAAGTTGAAAAAGGAAAGCGAGGCTACAAGGTAGCCTCTATACAGGATGATGCAGTGCACCTCATTTTCCAAGTCATAGCTGGCAAGCTTGTAAGGAAGAAATGCCCCACACATGTCACCAGGTTCGTGGTGGATCTCGCAGGAAAATGTGTGGAGGGCATGCAGATGAATTGGGAAAGTTACCTTGTCAATGAACTCGAGAAATATTTCCACGAATATCAAGATCTGGGATACAAATTCCACTTCAGTTGGCTGATCATTTTGATTGCATTTGTCGCTTGGAAAATCCCTGAAGGAGCCACCTTTCCAGAGATAGAACCATCAGAGCCATTGGCCGCTAGTTTTTCTACCTTGTGGTACACCAACGACATGTCGAAGCAATGATAGTCCAACTCTATGTTCCATGCATATTATCAACAACTTAAGGTTGCCATTGAATCATTTCCGCATATGACACCATGCACCTTGCACCGGTATAGACCAATAACAAAGTTTCTCACAGGTCCGCATTTCATTTATATCACTACATGCAGAGATGAGAGCAAGGAAGAGTTACAATCGTACTATAAGCTAATAGATGAAGACATGGAGCAGATCACAAAGGAGTGGTTGGAGGAGTTCCTTGTACCTATTTCTGATGTAGAACTCTCTGACACTGACACCATAGGAAGCCCCTTGGTCACCCTAGTCGAGCATGTTAGACAGTCCAGTGGGACAAAGAAGAAGAAAAAGCAGGAAGAAGTCCAGAATATAGAGACTGATGAGGAGGACAATGCCTTTGAAGAAAATGGATCTGGCTCACTAGGAGGAGGAGATGAAGAAAATGGATAAGGAGGAGGGGATAAAGGAGAAAATAAAGGAGAAGGAGAAGTTACACCGCCTCAAGATCCCCCTATTGAAATAGTAACACCGCAGAAGAGGAAGGTTTCTCCACAGAAACCTTTGGCAAGAAAGAAGACAAGCGAAGCAACAAGTCGAGGCAACTCGAGTTAAGCTCGAGGCCTTTGAAGTAGTGTTACCCAGACCTGAGTGACTCAGGACAAGTCACAAGTGAGTGTTGGGGGGTTGTTGTCCCTCGACCAAGTTTTGAGGAAACCTTGGTCAAGTTTGACCACCTTTTGGACTTCGACAGGTTGGTCGAAGATGGAGTGCCCAGGCGGAGCTGAGATCATGGATCTCACTTATTTTGCGGGCTTTGTAAGGGGATATTTAGGGTTTTTGTAATGGGTTATGGGATGTCAACCCATAGGGTTAACCCATGATTAGGCCTTATTGTAAGGGATTGTAAAATTATAAATAAGTAAGAATTTATGGTAGAGGTAGTAGTTCAAGTAATGGGAAGTGGCTAAGTGCAAGTAGTTATGAGTTGCTTTGTGCAACATAATGTGTATGTAAGGCTCTGTGCTCAATAAATAAGTTGGCTCTGTGCCTTGACCTAATTTTGGGAAGGAGGATCTGGTGTGTAGTGCGCAGATCTCCTGTCTGGTGAAAAGCTTGGCTCTGTGGCTTAGTGCATAGGAGCAATTGAATGTAAGAGATTGAAGAATAATAAAGAAGATGAAGCAGTGGTGGACCTAGCCCCACACTAGGGTGAACCACGTATATCTTGTGTCTTTGGTTTTCTTTGTGTTGGAGATATGGCTATAAAAGAAGACTGACGCAGTTATGGCAATCGGTTATGGAGCAGTCAAGGATGTCAACACGCACAAGAATGCTGGAACACGACTGCTGGAACACG
>SNQJ01S0003171.1:82030-96806 GCA_010110895.2 Picea sitchensis
TTCGGGACAGTGCATCCGCCACTACATTGTCTTTTCCCTTCTTGTAAATGATCTCATAATCATATCCAAAGAGCTTAGTCACCCATTTTTGTTGCTCCGGGGAGGAAATGTGTTGTCCCATAAAGTACTTGAGGCTTTGATGGTCGGTCTTAATTTGGAAGCGTTGCCCCAAGAGATAAAGGAACCACAGATCAATGACATGCAGAATAGCGAACATTTCCATTTCATAAATGGGTTTTCCCAGATTCCTTTCAGACAGTTGCTTACTGGTGAAGGCCAAAGGTCGACCCTCTTGCATAAGGACATCGCCGATTCCTTTCCCTGAGGCATCACATTCCAACACAAAGTTCTTTGTGAAATCAGGAAGGGCTAGAACCGGAGTGGTGCACATGGTCGTCTTCAAGGTTTGAAAAGATTGAGCAGCGGCTGGAGTCCAAGTGAAAGATTTCTTTTTGAGGAGAGCAGTGAGAGGTGTTGTAATATTTCCGTAGTTCTTAACAAACTTGCGATAATACCCTGTTAAGCCCATAAATCCACGCAATCTTTTGAGAGTCTTTGGGTGCGGCCAGTATTGCATAGCTTCAATATTTTTTGGATCCAACCTGACACCATCCTTTCCAACCAGATGACCCAAGTATTCTACTTCCGAGGCACCAAAAGCACATTTAGACTGTTTCAGGAAATGTTGGTGCTGAGAGAGTAGATAGAGAACTTGATCCACATGAGTAAGGTCTGTCCATGTTTTTCTATAGATGAGGATATCATCAAAGAAAAATAAGACAAAATGACGGAGAAAGGGACGAAATACATGATTCATTACGCTTTGGAAGGTGGAGGGGGCATTACACAAGCCAAAGGGCATGACCAAAAACTCATAGTGGCCCTCATGAGTGCGAAAGACCGTCTTGGGAATGTCTTCCTCTTTCATATGTATCTGGTGATAGCCCAAGCAAAGATCAAATTTAGTAAAGAATTGTGCGCCACTCAATTCATCCAGGAGGTCATCAATGACAGGAATGGGAAATTTGTCTTTAATGGTCAGTTTGTTGAGGGCACGGATGTCAGGACACATTCTCCAAGAACCTTCTTTCTTCAGGACCATGACTATAGGAGAAGAGTAAGGGCTCATACTAGGGCGGATAACACCTACATTAAGGAGTTGCTGGACCATTTTCTCAATTTCATTTTTTTGTGAAAATGGGTGGCGATAGGGATAGATATTGGGAGGAAGGATTTCGGGTACAAGGGGAATGGAGTGATCATCAACACCGTAGGAAGGAAGGAGTCCTTGGGGAGTGGAAAATACCATTTGATGTTTATAAAGGAGGTCTTGGAGGTCATTCGGCATCGGTGGTGTCTCTATTGCTTGTATGGCATGGAGTTGGGAAATGACACCAGAATGACTTTTTTTGAGCAACTTTTCCATGCGATGGGAACTAATGACCTTAGGTGAACCAATAGTGATGCCTTGGAATTTATATTGGTGGCCTTCCTGGTCGAATTGCATGGTTAATGCCTTAAATACCATGAGAATGGGACCCAAAGTCTTAGCCAGTCTGCACCCAGCACAATGTCACAACCACCCATGTTGATAGAAAACATATGGGATTTTAGGTGGTAGTCACTGATTTGGAGACACACATTTTCACAACGCCCTCCACATTTCATGGAACCACCATTGGCAATCATGATTTGGAAATTGTTGACAACATGGATGTAGCAATGAGTTTCTTGGGCAATGCAGCGACGAATAAAATTATGGGTACTTCCACTATCAACCAGAATGATGACCTTTCGATGCTTGATGTAACCGATTAACTTGAGGGTTGTGGGAGAGGAGAATCCAGTGAGAGCGTTGAGGGAAATGACAGGTTCTACTTCGGGAGGGTCTGAGGGAGGGGTTATGTCAGTGATTTTAGGTGATTCAGACACAAGGGGAGTTTCAACATCCTCTTCCGAAATATCCTCAGAGATGGCCATAAAAAGCTTTTGTTCTTTACACTTCTGGCCTGGGAAATATTTTTCATCACAATTATAACAAAGGCCTTTGAGTTGGCATTCAACCATTTCATCCCTGGTCAATTTTTGGATCTTTAATGGGGCGGGGGGAGTAGTGGGAGTGACGGGTTTAGGGCGAGGGATAAAGTAAGGTTTTCGGTTTTGAGAGGATACAAACTGTTGTGCTTCTTTAGCTCTTTTAGTAGCCTCCACCCAACTCAAGGGTCAATCCATGAGGACATGGGCCCGAATCTCCTCCTTGAGGCCACTCATAAAACACTCTCGAAAGAAAGCATCGATGATGCCCTCTATTCGAAAAGCCAGGTGCTCAAAGGAAGCTATGAAGTCTTCTACTGTTCCAAATTGTTTCAACTTTGTCAAATGACCCAAATGGTTGGTGTCTGTGTCAAAGAGTTCATAAAGCTCAGTCACAAATTGGGTCCAAGCAATATACCCTTGACGGGAAGTTTTTCTCCATCGCCACCATTGCCAACGTTCTTGATCTAGATGGAGAACACCATACTGGAGATTGGTCAAGTCATCTGTTATGCCATATAAAGAGAAATAATGTTCCATTTGGGTGAACCAACCAGTGGGGTCCGAGCCATCAAATTTGGTCACATCCACCCACGAAAGGCGTAGGTCACGTTGAAAGTGATGGGGTTGAAAGGTATGGGAATGGGAGGAATGTCTGCCTTCGGTCTTTGGAGGTGCTTCAGAGAAAGGGTCATCTATAGGGATCTTCAGTTTGGTGCAGAGTGATACAAAGACAGATTCAAGTTGGGTGGTCAGTTCTTGTTTGAATTCCTCCGTTGAGGATTGCATGGTTGTATTTATGGTTGTAATGATGGATGAATCGATGGAGGCAACAATAGCACTGAGTTGTTTCACTTCTTTTTGGGTTTTGAGGAAACCAGATTGCAAGGTGTTAAAGCAAGTTTCCAGATCTTGGCTACGGGTATGGGCCATGAGGATGGGTGAACTGAAAAGGGGCGGGCAGGGTAATAAATTTTGTCGAAAAATGATATGGATGAATGTGATAAGGACGAAGAGATGAATCCAATGGAATAGGTCTCAAATAATGGTGAAAAATTTTTCAGACTTATACGTGCAGAGTTATACTCTGGTCTGAAGAATACTGCAGTGACGAAATCCCCAAATGCTTAACCAGAAAGAAATGTGTATTTACTTGACAACCCGAACACCGTTGCGCGACAATAGATTTGGTTTGTTTTAATTTGCTTATGTTTCTATCCTCCAAGGGTTAGGTATTCAAGGGTTCTACAGACAAGGGTTTCCCTGTGCTATAGCTCTCTGATATACGTGCGGGGTCAAATAGTAGTACTCAACCCAATATCTCAGGGCACTAACTAAGGAGGATAGACTGTACCCTTAGTCGTACTACCTGACTACGCAGGTACTAGAGAGTATCTTCCCGAGTGCTATTCTCAGTGACACTATAGCAGTCCGGTGGCCGATAGGTTTATCTAAAGAGGGCTTCAGTAAATCTAGGTTGATTCGTACACAGGTGTTGTCTGATGCACTACCACTCGAAGGGGTACCAACAGGGGTTACAAGGGTGGCCAACAGATGTGTGCTTAAGAACCACTTGTATTTCCTACGTGTATGAATCCCTCAACCACGGGTTTATGCGCGTAACGATGGATCTCTGTGGCTTAAAGACGTCGAAATACGTCTCTACCCTGAAAAAAATTCCCACAATTTCTGCCAAGGAAAGTGCTCTGATACCACTTGCAAGATACTAGATATAATAAATATGCAGAACAACAATAAAATGCTAGAAATGGCAGAATAACAGTAATATAACCAACATAATCTCCATAGTAACACAGAAATGATATAAGAACAACAATAGAAATAACACTTTGATTCAGAAAGCAATGTTCATGGGCCTCTTCGAGGGGGCAACCTCCAGTCGAGCAACGCTCTATTACAATAATCTTCAAGCTAGGGTTTTCATACCCTCAACCCTTATTTATACTAAATATGTCTATCAAGAGAAGAATCTAGAGGAAGATCCTTCTAGAAGCAGAAGCTTCTATTAGGTCTTATAACATCCGCCTTATTCTATTTTATTGAAAGGCCTTATTAATATTGACCTTTATTACATACGAATATATTGATCTACCTATGTGTGGGTTAGAACCCTAACAATACTTCTGTGGATTTGAGCACTGCAGAAGAGGAGTACATTTCATTAAGTGTGGCAGTCTGTGAAGTAGTGTGGATTTGCAATCTCCTTGCAAATTTATCTGAACATGTGTTGGATTCCACCATTATTCATTGTGATAACCAGAGTTGTGTGAAGATCTCAGAGAATCCAATGTTTCATGACAAATCGAAACACATTGAGATCAAGTACTATTACATCTTATACATGGTGCAGAGGAAGGAAGTACTGGTGTAGTACCTTCCTACAGATGAGAAGGTTGTTGATGTTCTTACCAAACCAGGATGAAGTTCGAGTACTTCCGTGACAGAATTGGCATGGAAGATAATGCCTCACTCACTGAGAGGGAGTGTTGATGTTTGCAGCTTCCTCAGATATTCCAGATCGTACTCCTCTCTCAATGAGTTGAGTTGATTTGTGAGGACACTTATCCAAGAAGGGATACATGGGCTTGGGCTTATAGTCCAACGTCCCTTGTGGAGATCACATGAGGACATGTCAAGGGAGTTGACCTTGACATCACACACTATGGGGAGTTGACCCTAGTGTTTCTAGAGGGACTAGCCTCTAGAAGTCCACATGGGAGTGACATGTGTGACAGACTCCAGATCATAATCCTCTGTGACTAAGTTGAGTTGATCTATGATGACACTTATCCAAGAAGGGATAAGTTGGATTGGGATTATAGCCCAATGTACCTTGTTGAGAGCACATGAGGATACACCCCTTATGGAGAACACATGAGGAAATGTCAAGGGAGTTGACCTTGATGTCACACACTGTGGGGAGTTGACCCTAGTGTTTCTAGAGAGAGTAGCCTCTAGAAGTCCAAATGAGAGTGCCATGTGTGACAAACCTTTTATTACAATGTACCAAGTAAGCATTCCCTCACACGTGTGTACGTATGGTGAATGAACTTGGTGTGTTCTTTCTCCTAGTCATGGTGATTTGATAAGGAATGATAAAGACTCAAGATGCTAGATGTTATTACATGCGGACCCATGGTGAACGACCCTGGTGTGTTTTGTTTCCTAGTCATGGCGATTTGAGAAGGAATGATAAATACTCAAGATGCTAGATGTTATCACATGCAGACCCAGAGTGAGCCTGAAGATAGATTCAATTGGCTTAGAGGGAGAGCCAAAGAAGGATTTTTCCCTGGGTTCAGGTGGGAGAGAGACACCTCCCAAAAATGATAGACAAGTGTCATGAGTTTAGGGTGAAGTTTTTATACTTCAGAGACAAGATTTGACATGATGAAGAATGTCTCCCTCGTTGAATGGGACTGTTGATGTTTGGACAACATTGGAAAGACATTCTTTTATATTAATAATTAATAATACATATAATAAGTAATAATAATAATAATAAATAGTTATTTATTATCCAAGGGAGGCATCCTTTCATGGATGGTCACCATATGTTCTCTATATATGGAACATTCATCATTGTAATAAAACACATTGATCACATCTCATCTCATATGAAGAGAAACAACAACATTGTGGGCTCCAAAATTTCCTTATGGACTGCAAAATCTATTGTTCTGAAATCAACCTCCTAAAGAACTTCTGAGCCCACCAATATTGTATCTCAAAACTACAATACTTTCTTAGGGACCATGCCTTTCCCCAAAGCCATTTTAACCTTTTTAAGGCTAAAATATTAACGCACTTTGTTCTTTGTTATTTTCTTCGAACCCCAACATATTCCCTGTATTGAATCCTCATCCCTAGTTCTAATAGAGTTTCCCCCAACCTATAGTTATTTTCTTCCAACCCCAACATATTCCCTCTCTAGAATCCTACTGTGAGACCATGTTTGTTCGATACATACCTAGTTTGAAACCCCAAATCCAATCTCGTTAACATAGATTCAAGCTCTTTCTTACATGGAATGACTTTCTAGCATGGAGAATTCAGGGTTGAATGAAGAACGAGAGATGACGAAGCTAGTGGGGTATCTCCAAAAGCCTTAGATTTGACAACCCTCTTTAATCCATTCATGGGATTGTGAACCTCCTACCACAGGAACTAGCATTGATGGGAAATGTAACACCGTTCTTGTCAAGTACACCCTCCTCTGATGATGTCATTTTGTGGATATTAGATCCCTTACACTTCTTGTGTTTTCAAAGGTTTTATCATTCCTAAGGTTTTTGGTCCCTCCAAAATTCCTTTAACTCTAGTTCAGGAACATATCCATCAATTAATCAAGGAAAATAATACACCTATAAAATTGAATAAGACAAATGAGGATGTGAGAATGTTTAAAACAATTAACTTAATGATAAAGATGAATAGGAGAGAATGCTACGGAAGACATGTTTGTTGGCCTTCCCTTACCTCTAGCCAACAACCATGGTTGTTGACTTTCCCTTATCCCTAGTTCTCCCTATTTTTTCACACTCTCTCATATTCAAAGGGATTTTGGCGGAGAAGAGAAGAACATTGTAAACTTGCAGGGTAAAAATCTTGTCTCAATGAGTTAGCTTATTGCTATGTGTTGTGGTTAAATTCACCATTATGTTGTATGGTAGCTTGCTGGTATCTTATTTGAATGTATGAGGAGTTAATCACTACATCTCTTTTTAGTATTGTATGAGATTTATTTTGATAGAGAATATTGGTTTAATGGCTTAAACCCACTTCAAAATCTAGTTGATTTCAACAGTTGATTGAATTGGGCAATGGAAAATCCATGGCCATCTTTTGGGAGCTATTAGAAAACTTGCCAAACCTAATTTTCTCTCTCCTTGGAGTCCCCCTCTCTTTGGGGTGAATTTGTAGTGTCTGGGCATTTTTGAATATGTCTGGGCATTTTGTAGATATGTTGGACAAATTTTATATGGTATGGATCAATTCCCCATTGCCTAGAGAGTCCAATAGTTTGTTGGCCGAATTTCTCCCTTCTCTGGATCGTTCCCTCACCACTTGGATGCTTGAGTTTCCCCAGGATCGTACGCATCTGTTTTGAGCGTTCTATACAGCCTAGGATCTCACTCAAGCAACTCCATGTTGCCACAAACTCCTTTCAGTTTCTAAACGATGCTCATGCCCTCACACTAGCTACTGGGCGTACCACACATTGCTATCATTTTGTCTAACTTCTCAATGGTGAATTTAACCACAACACACAACAATAAGCTAACTCACTGAGACAATATTCTTACGGTGGTACCCAATTGGGAAAACCAACCATCTGCTAGTTATTCTTTAGCTACGAGTCTGCAAGTTTCCAATGCTCTCCTCTCCTTGGCCAAAACCCCTTTGAGTATGAGGGAGAGCTAGGGGTAAGGGAAGGCCAACAACCATGGATTTTAGCTTCCACTTCCTTATCCTTCTCTCCTATTCATGTTTACCATTTAGTTAATTATTTTCCTTATTCAATTTTAGGTGCATTGTTTTACATAGCTAACATGACCTTGATTAATTGTTATGTTATTCCTCTTTATCATTTAGTTAATTATTTTCCTTATTCAATTTTACATGTGCATTGTTTTACATAGCTAACATGACCTTGATTAATTGTCATGTTGTCTTGCAAGTGAGTCTTGTCATATTTAGGAAGGAAAACTTAGGTTGGAAAATTATAGGTAGAAATTGGAAAGGTGTTTTCCTAGTGGTTGGCATCCGCCCGTTATCCTCTTCAATAGTGATGCATACCTCCTATTTTACTATCTCCCCTTGGACACCATCTTCTCCTTGAAATGAAGATGCATGCATCTCTTCACCTCATGTTCTCTTCACTCTTGTGAATTCCCCAACACTTTGCTTTCCAATGTCCACTCAACTTGCAGTAGTGGAAAAGGTTCACATGGTTGTTGCAAGGATTGTTTGTCATACTCCTCCTTTACATATGCCTTTGTGTTTGTTGTCGAGTTGGAGTAGCCTTCTTGTCATTCAACTTATGAGAACAATCAAGTCTGGGAAACATGGCTTACTTCTCCGAGCATGATGTCTCACAATAGCCTTTCTTCCCACAAAAATAACATGGTTTTGCATACCAATAGTTGTGTATGGTATGTCGTCTCTTCTTGCAGCAGTGACACACGAGAAATTTCTTGTTTGATGTGGGCCTCCTGGTCTTGTTCTTCTTCTTGTTTTGGATGATTGTCTTGTTGTTGTCTCTAGTGCACGTGTGGGTTGAGTCTGCAAAATCTCCTCATCGCTTCTCTCCTTCAATCTACCACAAGAATGAGGTGGTGGTGAGATGACATCTTCACTCATTGTTGTTACTCATTTTCATGACAAGCAAGTTAACTCCCAAAAATGGGTTTCTTCATGGTGATGGAATTTTCACTTCTACCATGAAAACCTAGGCCTTCATGCTTGGCCCAAGGTGTGATTATAATGGGACTCAAAATGCCTTGTCTCCTCTTGCCTAGCCCTTGTTCATCATAACCCATTTTATTTAAAATCTTAGAGCCAATACCCTTAGTATGCTTTTCGAATTCACCAAAGTGCTATTGAGAGATGTCTACCAAAAGTGAGTTTATCAAAGTGGTGTCAGTCATGGTGATAACATCTATAGTAGCAATGGATGTTGTCACCTCTACCCATTAAACAATAATCAACTATATAGTTAATTATTGTATGAGTTAATAATTCTTACCTTTGTCACCTCCACTAATTAAACAATAATCAATTATTGCATGAGTTAATGGACTGCAAGCTCATGTAATGAGAAAAAATCCATCTAAAGTAATTGTTGAATGACTCAAGAATTAAAAAGAGAGACAATTAATCCCTAGAAAAATCGATCTCAAACAAAATAAATATAAAAACCTTCTGTCATGTGCAATATATTAAAGAAATATATATTATTTAAAACTTTGTGCTAAGCTTTTGTTCTTTTATTCTCAATTCTATGCCCTAAAAAAGGTATTTTGTTGTTCTTTTATTCTCAATTCTATGCCCTAAAAAAGGTATTTTGGAGAAGCATATATAAGAAACTTTGTCATGTGCAATATGCTAAAGAAATATATATTATTTAAAACTTTGTGCCAAGTTTTTGTTCTTTTATTCTCAGTTCCATGCTTTAATTCTCAGTTCTATGCCCTAAAAGAGGTATTTTGGAGAAGCATATATAAGAAACTTTGTCATGTGCAATATGCTAAAGAAATATATATTATTTAAAACTTTGTGCCAAGTTTTTGTTCTTTTATTCTCAGTTCCATGCTTTAAAGAGGTAGTTTTTGTTCTTTTATTCTCAGTTCCATGCTTTAAAGAGGTATTTTGGAGAAGCATATGCTAAAGAAATATCTATTATTTAAAACTTTGTGGGAAGCTTTTGTTTTTTTATTCTCAGTTCTATGCCTTAAAGGGGTATTTTGGAGAAGCATATATTAGTTGTTTGAGAGTAAGTTCCAAGCATAACACAAGTTCCCTTTTTACCATTCGTTGTCACCTACTTATAGAATGGTGGTAAAATTGGTTAAAGAAGATCGAAGAAGAGAGATCTTTGCATGGTACAAAGGATTGACATTCGATAGCACTCTAAAAGACAGAGAGTTAGTTCAGACTAGCACAGCAGCAAAATAACTGCTGGTGAACCCCGAAAGGCTGAGAAGATGAAATGAATCTTTAAAAGAATATATTAAATTTTATTATCTATTAACAAATAAACTGTTGGGCTTCATTTCTCTGGTGTTAATATTTTAATTTCTGTTAATCACTTACCTGGCAATCAGTTAGCTATCAAAGTAATTTTTAAATATAATTAGGTAAATGTAAAAAAGTAAACACATAAACTGATGTCTTTATAATAGCTAGAAAGTTAATGATTGAAATCTTTATATGCATAACTCAGAAGTCTTTATAAATTTAATTTCGGCGTAACAAGAAATTAAATTTCTGCAGAATTATCCATGCCCTCTAAACGACAGAGAGTTAGCTATATGCATAACTCAGATAGACATATCTAAGTTAAAAATTAAAAAGAAGAAATTAAATTTCTACAGAGTTATCCATGTTGGTGAAGGCAGTGTGTTATAAACCCCTCTATTATGAATCACTTTTTTAACAATGATTAGGTCAAAGTTACTGCAGTTGAAAAAAGAAGACAGAAACTTACAATTCCTCCATATTTGTCAAGTTTCCCAGCTCTGTAGGTATCGTCCCGGATAAATGGTTCTGGGCAAAACTCCTGCAAAACCAGAACAAGCCTGTACGCTATGGCCCATCCTTAAATATTTATCGATGTTTGAATGCGAAATGAACTTAACGTAGAGAAATAAATTACACTGATATCAAATTGGTGAGCTTCCCAAACTCCTTTGGAATTTCACCAGACAAATTATTTGTTCCGAACGACCTGCGACATCAATTCAACAGATATTCACATTCGAATCCTCACGGGGCTCTTTATTCATTAAAAAAAACATCAACAGCGAACAAGCAATAACTTACAGATATTTCAAGCGAGTCAAGGAGCCCAGCGATGCTGGGATCGATCCATGCAGAAGGTTGTTTCTCAAATCTCTGCGAGTTTAAACAACATATTTAATTCTTATCACTACCAAACCCTATTCATTCCTGGGAATTTTCAGATGAATAATAAGGATAAAGATGGTGGCCTTTCCGAATTAACTTACAGGCTTTGCAGATATGTGAGATTAGCCAGCTCTGGCGGAATAACTCCCGCCATTTCTTCAGATATAACTACTCTGCGAGCAAAAAGAGGAACACAAAGGCATGAATCCAGCCTTTCCAGTACTCATACTTTTGGAAAAAATGATGATCTGACTTACATGCTAAGGACATGGCAAGTGGTATTTTTGTTGAAGGCACAGTTGCAGATGACGCCGAGCTCCCCCTGCAAGTTGTCGATACTATACCAGGACGGGTCGCGGCTGCAGGGGTCCACGCTGAAGTTCCATTTGGTGTTCCCCATCTTGCTTGCTATTATTCTCAGCGCCTCAACTGTTAAAAATTAAAGGTTGTAATATAAGTGCCCAAACGTGATATTAGATTGCAAAATGCAAGCAAACGGATTCTTTTCTCACCTTCCTTTGGATCGGTGACTGCAGCGGCTTCGCAAAAGAGGCAGCAATGATGCAGCAAGATGGCATAGCAGAGAACGAGGAAAACCGTGGAACGTGGATGGAAATGGAAATTGCAGAAGCTACGCCCTCCCATACTGAAAAACGCTTCAAAATTTGGAAATTGCAATTGCAAATGGTCAGGGTGTTCTGTTCATATGTCTCCGGATGCTTTAAGGTTTCCTCGGGGTACTATTTAAATACGCGTTGTTTAACTGTTCTACTACGACATTTAAAGATACCATTGTGTACTACGACATTTAAAGATACTATTGTGTGATCAGGCTTATCCCAATCTGTATCTTTACATTGACTACATAACATTAATAAAGTTCGCTTATCTTGGTGTTCTGCCAGTAAGGTTGAATGGGTCACAACTTTACAAGAATTCGCGAATGGTAATGAAAGGCGGCTCGTGAGGAGACCGAGAATGGGACGTGCTGTCACCAGCAAGTGTCTCTAGTTGAGTGTCCCAGTTGAGGTAGGACTCCGGTGTTCTGCCAGTAAGGTTGAATGGGTCACAACTTTACAAGAATTCGCGAATGGTAATGAAAGGCGGCTTTCGCGAATGGTAATGAAAGGCGGCTAGTGAGGGGACCGAGAATGGGACGTGCGTGTCGGGTCTGTTAGTTGGCTGCAGACCGAGACGGGTCACCTGTGGTCTACAGAGACTAGACTCTGTCAGCAGGCTACCCATCCATGATGCCATGGATTATGACCATCCCGCCGCCACCCTTGACTTCCGCACTCAGTTCATTTCCGTTTCCGTTATCTTCTACATCAAACAGTGCATTGTCAGCTTCTCCATTACCCAATGCAGCTGCATTCAATTTCACGATCAAGATACGTGCGCATTAATCAAATGATCATTGGAAAACAYTCCTGTTGATTCGGTGAAGGGACATAAACATTGATTGGTCGATTTGAATTCGAAATTGAGCGCGTCCATCATGGTCAATTTGAATTCGAATTTGAGCGTTCCAGTCATGGTCAATTTGAATTTGAATTTGAATTTGAGCGCACTCATTGTTGAAACATTCAGCACCATTTTGGAGCAAGACTGACTAAAGCCATTACATTCATCCGTTTTTGAATCTACACTCTGCAAGTAAATGGAAAAAGTGACATCTACAACTTCCGCGTGGTCTTGCTGGAAATTTTGATCAAGAGGCGGTTGGTGGATTCTGAGTTCGTAGATGCCATACACATAGTAGACTGAGTTCATTCCAAGATCCAGATGAAGGAAGGGACAACAGAGGTTCTGTACCAGAACGTGGGGGAATCATGCAACTCAGTACAGGAGGAGATGTTGTTGTTTCTTCGCATGGCTCTTCTCTTCACAAAAATGTGCTCGACCAATCGACCCTCCATGAGAGACGTTGTCAACTTGCTGTCTGAGGAAAATCCCAGAAGGAAAAGCCTCCTCAATCTTCACTTCCTGCAACAACTCTTGCTTTTTGATCCCCCTGCTCAAGCCACCAGTCCTATAGCATCCAAAACAATGGCTTGATATTATATAGACGTATATATATACATATATAGCTCAATAATGCGATGGTCCTATTGTTTTGACTGTGGGTAAGCAGGCTAGTAAGAGAAAGAGGGGTTGTTATATTATAGCACTAGAACGATTTCTAAGAACCATGCAGAGAAAACTGTGCTGGTACTTGAACAAAGGACATCTATACATCTGAACAAAGGATTTGTATACATCTTGTTGCATCTGCATCTCTTCTTCTTCGTTCAATCTAATTGTAGAAATTTGGTAAAATGGTAGATAGTTTTAAGGTGATGTTACTGATTTGAGTACAGTTTAGTTTGATTTAATGTTGGATTTTCGAACATGCTTTCTTATGCCAAAACATTGATGACCAGTTACATACACAATTTTTGTACATACACTTATGATCAATGCTTCTGGTAATGAATTGTTTCTTCTCATGAGAATCATTTTATCAATTATATTACTTTGCTTATAAAAGGTATTGACGTCAACCTCTATTTGAATATTTAAAAGGTATTAATGTGTAGTAAGCCTAAATCTTAATACTAATACTAGATGCCACTTATAAAAGAGTTACAAGTTATTATAATTAAATTTGATTTAATTGGTATGGATTAAGAATAAATAAGGATTACATTTGTTTGTATATTTGATAATTAAATAAAATTAAAATATGTATATATATAAAATAAAGATAAGTAAAAATTAAATTTGTTAATATATTTTTAATTAAATAAAAAATTATAGAAAAGAAAAATGAAAAAAAATTGATTTCATGTTAAAAAGCACAATGCTTAATTTACATGCTATCTAAAAAACTTAAAAAAAAAATAGCTCAATAAATTTAAGTGATTAAATATACAAACTTTTATAGAGTGATCACAAATGGGCTTTTATATTACTATAGAATAAGGGTGTGGACTCTCTGAAAATCTACCAATAAATTCCAGTCATTGAACACACAAAAGTTCGTGGAACCGTCACAAGTGGGCTTGTATATTATTATAGAGTAAGGGTTTAGGTACTAGGATTTCACTTATTCCTCCCTAAACATAGAAAGATTTATGTGTTAGGGTTCTAGTCACTGGTGCTTAAACATTGAATATGTGTTTGGTGCATGTAATCTAAGTCTTTTTTAACATTTAGATAGACTCAAATTAAACCAATTAAGAACGCTTTAAGTGAAAATGGCTCACTATGAACATCTAATTAGGTTTCAATTAAATAAAAAACACTCCTTAATCCATATATTAATTAAATGTTGGGGTTGGAT
The DNA here is from genome assembly GCA_010110895.2 of Picea sitchensis. Lineage (NCBI taxonomy): Eukaryota > Viridiplantae > Streptophyta > Pinopsida > Pinales > Pinaceae > Picea > Picea sitchensis. Next base: position 96,039 of record SNQJ01S0003171.1, read on the forward strand.
TCACCATTGTCCTACAAATGCTCAAAAAAAATGGGCAAACATTTATAACAATAATAAACCATTAAACTTTGTCAAATCACACCAAACTACTTAGATATTATCATGATGAACAAATAAAAAGTGATCATTGTATATATGTCCATCAAATCATCTTTCTAAAATTTAGGAGTATCCTCCATAGAAATGACCATTTATTAAAAGTAAATAAACCACTAAAACATAAAAATAAACTANGTGCATATATGAAAGACGACCACTTTCGTGAATACACATATACAGAAGACACATATATGGAAGGTGTCTTCCATAAATGTGCATATATGGAAGCACTTCCATAAATGTGCATATACGGAAGAAATTCAGTAAATGCGTACATATAACAGTTGGGCCACTTCCGTATATGAGCTAGTGGCTTCCATAAATGTGCATATATGGAAGGTTGTTTCCTTAAATGTGCATATATGGAAGCCCTTCCATAAATGCGCATATATAAAAGTGGTAGGCTTCCATAAATGCACATATAGGGACGCCGACTACTTCCTTATATGCACATATAGCTAGTGTTTCCCAACATTTGTCAGTAACTTATTTCATTTGGTCAAGTAAATTATCAACAACCTGTAATGTCATTAAGACACATAGGTGAATGAGCTTAGAATATTAAACATTTCTAAGGATTGAACGAGAATATGTTCATATGTTACAATTGATTTCATGGCTACTACATCATCATTGACATGCTCTTCAAGTTCCCAAGTGTTTCCTTAT
>SNQJ01S0003171.1:104181-129434 GCA_010110895.2 Picea sitchensis
TTATCAGTTTTCATCTTTTAAAAACACTGCTGGAATAGTTGGTTAATGATGATGTTTATACAATTTTCTGGTTGTTATTTGTGAGTTGAAATTATCTTTGCTGTCCTAATCTGAATTTGTTCCTGTTGGCAGAGATAACTGCTTCTACCAGTGTGTCGCCATTGTTGGCAACCAATTCACATTTTTCTATTGTCTTATAAGCTGCCTACACCAATGTTTTGCAAACATTAATTTTTTGTCACAATTTTCAAATAAACGACACTTTTATTTTTGTGACATTTGCACATTTACCTTCATTTTGTTTTCATGATTGTATGCATGAAAATTTAGACTTTCGAAGTCACATTGAAATCATTATTTGAATTGTCATGATCCTTCTTGTCAATATGCCTATTGTGCTTACATTTCACTTATCATTATGCAGCTGGAAAAACGTTCGAACTATACTCATTGGACATTCTTGGATTGATTGTGTGACTTGGTTTCATTGAGTTTGTAATGCATTGGCATTTGGATTTGCATGTTATTTGACCTACTTGACCATTGGTTTCATGAAAATACATAGGTGTTATGGTTAAATCTTTCATATATATCTTTTAATATGATACCTATGTTCGTATTTTCATAACTATTGGCATGTTGATTATATGAAGACCCATTGGCACCTTGGTTAAACTCTTGATATGAGCTATTACAATACATTGGCGCATGGTTAAACATTTGGTATTGTTTTCAAATTGTATGTTGATGGTTTAAAACATTGGCATAACGTTGATTGTGCGCTTTGGTTTATACACTTACTATTGGATTCATTGGTCGACCAAGTGACGTGATTGTTGAACTATGCTATAATGGGTAGAACAACTATAAGCCGACGGTTGTACTTTGGCAATAACTATTATGCATGGCAGAGATAAGCTCCACCACCTTCGCATGGTGACATTAATGTCTATCTCTTCTCCCCGTTTTACCTCTGTTCGCTCGGGTAACCCTTCGCACACTCTAATCCTGTGTATGCTATGACCCAAACCCTGGCTCATTCACCGTGTGCTCGACTCCATGGCACCAGTGGTGCGAATCGCGTCGAACGGTAGCCAAGCCTTGTTACTATTTGACAATGCCCAGAAGGACTTGGAGGATAACGGTTGGCTCACATTCGTGCAGAGATTTGAGGGTTTCAACTTATTTGTGGCACATCTGTTCGCTCTGACATTTGATGGCTGTAGAGCCAAGGTGGGTGACATACAGTTGGAAATCAATGAGAAGTTTATCAGTTCTGCTACAGGGTTACCTGCCACGGGCTAGCGTTGGTTCAAAAATTTGAAAGTGGAAGAGGTTCCATGGCCACTACTGTTCGTCTCCCGAAAGGTCACCTCTTGTGACAGAGGTATGCCCATATCCATGCTTAAACCATGATGGCATGAACTTTTCATAATAGTCAAACAGTTCGTGACCTGTGAAGGTCAATATGGAATTGTGTTTCTCTACCACTTGCGTTTGTTAATGAATTTTATGGGATACCCGTTGAATATGCCCTTTTACTTTCAGCGTAGCCTATATAAAATGTCTAAAAGGTTTAAAAGGGAGAAGGCCGACAATAGCCTGTTCCACCATGGACTAATTAAAGTTATCATTGTTTATCACTTGAGTTTACATTGTGATAGCTGGAGAGCTTTCATCGCTCGAAATGGTTTTGATGATACAGACCCTGTCCAGGATGACAACCCTGTGGTTAATGAAACCAATGTCCAACCACTCGTGCCCTTCCATGTCCTACTTCCCTCTCCTAAACTCTCGGTCGACCCTGATATTGACTTACCAGACGTTGTAGCAGAAAAGGCCGAGGCTATAAAAAAGCCTGCGAGCAAAAGGGCCAAGGCAAACCCTACTGTTATTGCTAAGGGTAAAAAGAACGCTCGGCTTATTTCGAGAATGGCTAGGAATAAACCTAAACCCTCTGCTGAGCAAAAGCCCATAGTCCTTAGTGAGGATTCAGACTCTGACATAGAACGTTTCCTAGCGAGTGAGTACCCTTACTCACAGGGTTTATGCCCCAGACCACCTTATGATTTCGTTTCGAATCTTCCCCCTTGCCTAAGAAATAATCCTAGCTACCCTGGGATCAAACTGCTTAACGAAACCCTTGGCAATGTAATCAAACCCTCACCTACATTTTTGAAGCCCACACAGTCCACAGCCCTGTGACCAATGTGATTTATGGTTGGAATGATATTACATCGACGTTCCCATACTCCAATCGAAAATCCAATTATTGGAAAATCAAGTTGCAGTATTGACCAGTCAAAGAGACAAGCTCCAAGAAACTGATAGGAAGAAGAAGACAACTGGCTCCATCGTTTTCAAGAATGTTGAATCGGCCACAGCCTTTGTCAACTCCAAATTGTCATGATCAAGCTGTCTGCTCGCCATACAGGTATGATTTTCGATATCGTTTTAGTTTTGTGAATGACCAAGATTAATATACTGATTTGAATTTGGTCTTCGAATAGCTCTGTTTATATTTCAAATAGCTCTGTTTATATTTCGAAATGGCTCTATCATAATGTGTTCATCTTGTATTTTCACTTTGCTAAAAATAAATGAAATTTCATCTTGGATACATGATTTGATCATTCCCAGTTTAACCACTGATAGATTTTTATCGGATTTGATTGGTCTTCGTTTGGATTTGATTTGTTCGTTTGTTTGATTGAGTTAACGAAATTGACGTTTTGCTTTCAATTGAATTTGTTTTGTATCTACTCTGAACATGAAGTTTTTTATGCTCAACTTAGAATACAATCATGTTTGGATTTGATTTCGTTATGGTTCGTATGCTGTGATTGGCAAATGATTTCAATGAATTTGGTTGTTACGATCTTTTAATATATGCTCTGTCATGTAATCTTCTAAAAACAGGAATACAACTCTGTTTGGTTTCAATTTGGAAAGAACGACTCTGTTTCGTATGAAAACAATGCTCTCATTTAATCCTGTGCAAATGCGCCCGAATCGTGGAATGGTCTTGATTCATAATAACTATGTTAAAACTCCAGTTGTTCGATTCGCTTGATTAGATTGCTGTGTATCTTCAGTTAGTATGATCATTCTCATGAGTTGGATTCGTATCATAAATGATGCTCTGTTTGATTTTAAATTTGCAAAATGAATTGGTCGACCTAGGTTATCTCTATCAAATCCGGATATAATTCGTTTGAATGGAACGATTTTGATCAAAGTCAATCGATCTTGTTTGCCCAATTTGCAATAACAAACGATCGGATAATTCTTACGAATTATGTTACCAATTAATTGATCCTGTTATGATTTTATTTGAGTTGATTTTCACACCGGTTTGAGTTAATCCACTCGCGACATGAATTGTTTGCTATGACAATACAGTTATAACGATTTGAAAATGATCTTGTTTGGATGCGATCGTATCTCCTGTTGATAAGGCAACATAACAATTGCCTACGATTTGTTTTGATTATATCGGTTTCAAATTGATATCAAACGATTTCACAACTGTTGATTATGATTCTGTTCGTTCGATTTTGTGGTAACAAAAGAAACATAGTACGCGTATCTCTGTAACCATTTGATTTATCTTGATCCTGTTTGATTTCGAATGGTGTAACAATTTCAAATTGATTGATTCGTTTTCAAATAGCTATTGGATGTTAATTGAATTTAATTCTGTAAAAGATTCTCAATCATTTTTAATGCTGATTCCGTGTCTTATTTAGACCAGCTACAGAATCACAAGATTTTGTAGCTAGTCTATAAAATTAGATATTTATCATTTTATTAATAAAGGACCCTTCTAACTTGTCCATTTTTGTCCCTTTTCAGGTAAATTCGAATTGCATGGGATATGCTGGACAGTCTAGAGGATATTTGTGTGATTAGTTTTATTGTAGGTTCCTAGTTTGAGTTAAACTTGGGATATCTTCCCAGATTTTATGTAAACAGTTTTGATAATTTCCACAGGGAGGTTTTACCCTGTGGAAAACCTTTAAATACTTATTATTTTTTGTAATAAGGATCATCCTCACTTGTGGGAGAACCAGGCGATGGATTTCTAATACAAACTAAGACAAAAGTTGATGTTCTGCTACAACTTTCACTTTCATAATATCAATCTTTTGTTTCAAGTTTATGCATGTCATTAGAAATTGATTATAGACTACTTTAGCTATCATAGTCTTTTGCAGAATGATGTGATTTAATTAATATGATCCATGTCTGATTTCTTTCAATACTTAAAAATACAACAAATACTCTATTCAGTTAATGAATGACAGATTTCTCTTCTTCATCAATTGAATTATTTCGTATAAGTCTTTGCATACAGGTTTATCTAACTGTGGAGATTTATAAATCATATGATTGTTGTGATTTTTATGTCTTGTTTGTCCTGTAATCATACTTGAAGAGAACTGCAACTATCATTTACGAGCAACTTCTTGAAAATTCGGTGCGGGTTTCCTCCCTCCGATCAGCTAGCACAATCATCATACACAAGGCAAATCTGGAGCATTTCTCCAGGTCAGTTTGTGATTTATTTTCGTTAATTTATTTAGTATACTATTAGTATTTTAGTTAGATATATTTGTAGTTTAGATTAGTGATTTAGTTTAGTTAGTTTTCATTTTATTTCTGTTCATAAAATTATAAAATCAACAAAAACATCTTTCTCTGTCTTATGGCAGAATATAAGTGAGTTTTCCAGGTTTTATTTAAATCTGTAAATTGTAGATATTGTACATTTTGTGAATATGGTTTATTTATGTAGTAGTTAGATAGTTAATTAGTTAGAGTTAGTTTAGTTATTAGTTTGTTTTATTTCTTTTTAGTTAGATTAGTTTAGTTTGTTTTAATAGTTAGTTTTAGTTAGATTAGTTTATTAGTTTGTTTTATTTATTTTTAGTTAGATTAGTTATTGTAGATTAGTTTTTTTTTTTGTTTTCTTAGGACCTTAGATTGGATAACAGAGCTGCTAAATCCGTCAGGGTCGTTCATCCCAAATGGCTTGGGTTATTAGACAACCCTGGACCGGTTCCACTCTTCTAGTTGACGGACGATAGATTTCGCCCGTCAACAAATGGCGCTAGAAGGAGGGCCTGTATTTAATTAATGGCACGAGGTGGTCGCAAGACTCCTCCACCACCTAATCGCTCACCTATAGTGACTAGAATCCATTCAAACGATAATATTCCCCTTCAAACAACAACTACTTCAACCAACGATCCACAGATCACAGTTGAGCCAGCAACCCCTAGTCCTACAGGTGGTGACATACAAGAGATTGTCCGTCAATCTCTTATAAAAACACATAGTGCCTTAGCCCGTTTGAGGCAACCAAACCATCCATGGGGTCAACCTTTGGACTTCTTCGATATCAGAGAACAATTAGGTGACACTAACCTCACTGTGAATCCTTCAGATCCAAATCTTAAATCCTGCTACAGGAGGATCTGGGATACCTCCTTCACCACCTCCATCATCTCCTTCCTCTTCTGGAGGAGATTCCTCTAACGAAGGCAATTCCCCTTCTTAGCTTTCCACACCCACTACCCCAATGGAAAATCAGAACAACCTTGCTAGACCTTGGCTTGATCAGGATGCCGTAGCTGTACCTGGAGCTCAACACCCTTTACCTAAGCATCCGGATAAATGGCTTCCCAAGTTTGACCCTGACTCAAAACAGATCGCTGAAGATCACATTAAAAAGTTTATGTTAGCCATAAGACTCCGCAATGTCGAACATGGAGACATTGTCTGTAGGTTGTTCCCTTATACTTTCGAGGGTAATGCATCAACATGGTACTTTTCCCAACAACCCCATACCATCGTGTCTTGGGAAAGGTTTGAGTCATGCTTTTTGGAAACGTTCAGAGACGGTAAGCCTTCGGAAGTCCTAGTCATGGATCTTTCTAGCTTAAGAATGAACCCAAAAGAAAAAGTTAAAGACTTTAATCAAATATTCTTAACACTTAAAAACCAAATCCCTGCAGATTCTATGCCTGCCGAGAGTCTTATAATAGCATACTACACTAAAGCTTTGCATCAGAGTATAACTGTTTGGGTTAAACGATCTAAGAAAGCCACGTTGTTAGAGGCCTTCGAGGAGGCCAACCAGATTGAAAAAGACATACTTAGTCTTAAATACTCTACTAGAAACGAACCTGCGATTAGTTCTTCTTCCAAAAAGAAGATTGAAATCCTCGTCAGACCCACTCAAAGTAAAACACAACCTGAAAACTCTGATTTGGAAAACCTAACCAAAGTTGTTCAAAAACTGTCAAATCAAGTTTTAGACTTGAAAAGGTCGACCGAAGAAGCTTATTCAAGAAAAGGGCCTTACAAACCCCCGTTCCGGAAGCCTTTTCCCACCAACCGACCTAACCCAACCACCGAAGGCCTAAATCTAGAAAGTTTGCAATGCGCCCTTCAAACAATTCTAGAAGTCCAAGATAACTTGATGCCTCCTGAGATCCCTGAGGAGGTAGTTGAACAAGAGACAGTCTAAGAAGAAGAGTCTTCTCCAAACATTTTTGGACACTTCTCAGATAGTATCTTTCAAGCCAACTTCGAGACAGTTCATCCTTATAATACCAGGAGTAAGACAACAAACAAACCTCCTACCGAAAACACTACAACTTCGCCTCCAAAGAAGTCTAAATCAGCTGAGACTAAACAGAGTAATTTGAACCCCAACTTAGATTATGATGTTGTTGAAGATCTTAAAAAGTTAAGGGCTAATATTTCTATTTATGAGTTATTGAAGTTTCCATTTTTGTTACAAAAAATGTTGCAAAATATCTCAGAAAATGGCAAAAATGGTAATTCTAATAGTAACAAGGTTGTGGAAAACAAAGCTCCCCAGAAGACTTCCACTAAAAACAATCCTGATCCTCAAGATAAAGGAAGCCTTCCTGTAAGTAATGTAAATAATGTAAATAATGTAGATAAAGTAGCCTTAGAAACTGTGAGTAAAAAGCCACAAGCTACTACTCCTAGTACTCGCAAAAATGTACCTCCATTTCTATTAACTTTCGATATCTTTAATAGAAACGTGCATAATTGTATGGTAGATGAAGGGGCATCATCCAATGTGATGCCTTGGTCTGTTTACCAGAATATTAACGCTGAAGTTGAACCCTCGACTTTAAAAATCATACAACTTGATCGGAAAAATGTCAAAGTTATAGGCGAACTAAAGAATGTGCTTATTAGATTATCGTCTAACCCCAAGGTTCATCAAGTTATTGATATAATTGTTGTGGATATTCCAGAAGTGTATGGTCTGTTTTTAAGCAGGGACTGGTCGGAACAACTGCATGGTTATTTCGCGACAGATTGGTCCCATCTATGGCTTCCAGAAAACGACAAGCCTAATAAAATCAAAGTAAATCGTGAGCGCTACCTTAAGTTCACGGTCACAGATTTGAACGATCCCAATGAACCGTATACAACTTCTGCCAATTCACCTGAAGTACAAGGGATGGACACCTTCTTCGGAAATTTCATGGCTGAGGCTTCACTTATCACCAATCCAGAACAACAGTCCGAGATTGTAGCATAAATGCAACCGACAGTTTCCACGCAACGATCCCATGTACCCGATGCAAATCAAATTTGGTCTCTTTATTTCGACGGGTCAAAGTCCAGAGAAGGAGCTGGAGCAGGCTGCGTCATTATCGATCCGGCAGGTAACAAAACATTGATAGCATGTAGGTTGGAATTTGAATGTACTAACAATACTGTAGAATATGAGGATTTATTGCAAGGTCTCAGAAAAGCTTTGGATATGAACATTCAAAATTTAACCGTCTTTGGCGACTCTGAAATAGTGGTTAGACAGATAAGAGATTCTACCCACTGTTTGTCTCCGCATCTCAAAAGCTACCAGTCTGAGGTATGGAATTTAATGAACAAATTTTCGGCTTTCAATATAAATTCTATTCCTAGATTGAATAACTCTGAAGAAGATTTATTAGCTAATGTAGCTTCTAAACTTCTTCTTGCATAAGGCTTGTCCCCAGACGCATTCTCCGTCGAGCTGCTTTTCCGACCATCCGTTCCCGACAACATCACGAACTGGAGAGTATTTGACGACGATCAACAGATTATTAACTTTCTGCACATGGAAGAAACCTTTCAAGGCACAGTGATAGACGAACACACACATGATGACAATTTGCGTGATTTCACGGTAATACCAGATCCGAGAACTCCTGAATCTTCATCGGATATTAATTTAATTGATATTGAATGTTAACAAAAAATATTATTTATTAATTATTATGTAATTTATCAATCAGTAAACTCTTTTTAATAATTGAATGATTAAATTATTAATCTATTTTCAAAACAAAAATATTTATTAAAATAATTAATAATTTTTTTTATTAATAATTTTAAGTTTTATGAAATTTATATTTATAAATGTTGTTGTTAGTTCATAATTTTTAATATTTTTGTGATTCTTACATTATCATTTTTTCAATATTTTTATATATTATTATTACTTTGATTTTTATTTTTATAAAAAATAAATTAAATGAACCACTATTAATTTCGATTTAAATCATACATTATTTGTTAAAATCTATGGAACTTCATTGTCTTTTATCTCTACATAATGAGTGACAACCTACTCAGTAAATGTAAAACTTGTATCACCATACCGATAAAGACTTTATGCCAAGCTTGATGGCTATATCCACATAAAGTTGTCTTCGATTTCATTATCTATTCATAATTTGGGCCCAATAATTCCGAGCCAACTTGACTTTATGACCAAGCTTGGATGACTATATCCACATAAAGTTGTATTCGATTTCATTATCATTTCATTATAATTTGGGCATTATGATCAATAACCAATTTGGCTTAAATGGAAGATTATATGGTTATATATCTTTTCATTTTCATAAAGTTGTATTCAATTTCATTATCATTTCATTATAATTTGGGCATTATGATCGCTAACCAATTTGGCTTAAATGTAAGATTGTATGGTTATGTATCTTTTCATTTTCATAACTTTTTTCTATTAGGGAAAGATTTACAATACCATTTCTTAAATTTCTTAAATGTGAAATTTAGGAGCGTTCATTCAAATAAATTTTGTTTGTTTGAAATGGAAGAATAAATTTGCCTTTTAAATTTCAACCTAGATTTTTATTACTTATTATGATTTTGTCATTTTAATCTAGATTTTCATTATTTATTATGATTTTGTCATTTCAACCTAGATTTTCATTACTTATTATGATTTTGTCCATGCACAGTGAATGCATGAGCATTCATTCAAATAAATTTTGTTTGTTTGAAATGGAAAGAATAAATTTTCCTTTTAAATTTCAACCTAGATTTTCATTACTTATTATGATTTTTTCATTTCAACCTAGATTTTCATTACTTATTATGATTTTGTCCATGCACACTGAATGCAAGTAACCAACTTGACATAAATTTCACGCATGTCTCACTATATACCATCAGTTTCATAACCCGGGCACAATTAATGGTGACCAACTTGGTTTAATTGACAAGATTGTTGTGGCATAATTTTAACTAGACTAAGTATTGGAATAGAGCAATGTTTAACAAAAGATATGAAGCTACGAAATCCGAGTTTGTATAACCATAGAAATATAAGTATCTAGAACCTAAGGAGTCTTCTCATAATCCCTCTACTTGTATAACCATAGAAATCTAAGTATCTAGAACCTAAGGAGTCTTCTCATAAGCTCTCTACCCCCAATATCTCCAATCTTCTACTAATTTCCTAAATATGGATACATTTTGTATAAGTGCGGTATAGTTGGAAGATTCTTTTGTATATTTGTGAATATTTCACAAGTTTTAATCGAGACTCCAAGGAGTCGTCTCATAAGCCTTGTACCCCCCATCTTTCTGTCCTTCTACCCCCAATCTTTCCAACCTTCTACTAATTTCCTAAAGATGCATACATTTTGTATAAGTGCGGTATAGTTGGAATATTCTTCGGTATATTTGTGAATATTTCACAAGTTGTAACTATCTATGTGTCATATCTATATGAGAACTATTATGTAACAAGTGTCATTGTAGTGGGGATGCCCCTCCCGATTTTTTTTTGATACATTGATTTGAAATCATGCATGAGTTTGAATTACAACATTGCATGCCAACATCTTGAAGGTGTGTATTGAATTGCATTAGCCTATGTTCCTAAAACTACCAAATTCTCTGAAATAAATTGTGAACCAATTATTATTTATTTTATAAAATAAATCTTTAATAAAATTGAAAGATGTGTTAAATAAAAAAATATGTCTATATAGTTCTAAGATTAACCTTAACTTCTAAAACTAGAATGTTGTATGTTAAATTATTTATAAAATTTATAATAATTATGTAAAATAAAGATTAAATTAATAAATTTTTAGTGGCAACAACTTAAATTCATGATCATCCTTGTTTTTCTTATGCCACTGAAGTCAAGATCATCCCAAGAAACTAATAAAATTAATGGTTACAAAGGTTAACATATTATTATATAGTGAAGAGATTTTGTGCTCTTATATATATATATATATATATATATATATATATAAGCTCAAGTAATCATCCACATATCAGATTTTTATTAATTTTTTAATATAAACTCAATAAATTTGATAATGTAACTTTATTTATAACCATATGAATAACAACCATACAATTATTTCCTGTCATTCTAAAATAGGATGGTACTTGACTATGTTGTCATTATTTTGGTTTTATACAATTTTCATTTAATTTTAGGTGGATTCTATTTTATTAATATTCATTGACTTAGTATATTTTGTGTAGATTTTGTAATTAGTAATTTTTTTCTACTCTCTTTGAATTTTGTAATTGTTATTTTTTTTTATATTATGTATGGATTTTGAATACACACACACACACACACACACACGTTCATGTTTCTATTTCTCACATAATCTACAACATAATCACTCATTTCAAACTGAAGTGCGCATTTAATGGATACAAAATCAATTTTTATGAATGGAAAGGAAAAGGAAAATCTATTGATTATTGGAATTACTAATAAATGAAAAAATTTAATAACAAAAATATAAATCAATCACTCGTCCACCATAAATTTTTGGACGATGATAACCACGATGATAATTGAATTTGTTACCTTTTAAAACCTTTAATGCTTTAAAAAGGGTCAAAACTTGACTCATTTGAAAAAGTTGAGTAATCCACTTCACATGAATTTGCATACAATATGCATGCATCCAACTCCACCCAACTCATGGTAGCATTCACTATGGGTGCATCCAACTCCACCCACCTCATGGTACATGAGATTNGAGGAGGACGCCCAACACATTATTTTAGACTGTAATTTTTCAAGAGAAATCTGGCAAGGTATTCTGAGCTATTGGAAAACTGGTTTCAACTTACCCATTTCTATCTCAGATCTATTTGCAAATTGGAGAAACCTCTATCCATACACGCTCCCAAAGAATGAAAACTTCAAAGCTGCATGGCTCTCCTTGCCGAAATTTGTTTGCTGGCAAATTTGGCTTGAGCGTAATAGAAGAGTTTTCAGAGATGAAAGCTTAACCTTGCAGTTCATCATTATTAAAATAAAAAGTCTATGGAAATAAAGTCTGGGGGAACATTTTCCGGACTTGAATCTAAGCCAACAAGATTTAGAATGGGGTGCCTCGTTGGATCTCCGATTCACTGGTGATACAAGGCAGCAAAAGGACATAAAAGAGTGACAATTCAGAGGAAAGGAGAATGATCTATCTGATCTGCTCCTTAGGCAATCCAGATGCTCTTTGTTTTTTGATGGGGCAGCGAAAGGCAATCCCGGAATGGCTGGGGTAGGAGGAATTATAAAAAACAAAGAGGGCATAATTGTGTCAAAGTTCGCTTGGGGATTAGGCCAGTCCACTAGCATGCAAGCTGAGGCCTTGGCACTTCTGCAAGGTCTCAAACAATCAAAGTCTATTGGTATTACAGATATCAGTATCATTGGAGACTCTCAATCCATTATCAAAGCCTTAGTGGAGGATTCCTCTCCAGCAGATTTCAGATTGGCAAGAGTGTTTTCAAGAATCAGAATCCTGGTGAAATCTTTCCGGACCACAACCTTTCTTCATGCTCTGAGGGAAAATAATAAGGATGCTGATTTGGAAGCCAACAGGGCAGTTCCACTTCGCGCAGGCTTCCTCTTGACAGAAATAAGTGAGGAGTGGGATTCCATACCATAATTTTGATATGTTTTTCTGCATTTTACTGAACCAGTTTGTCTGTCTTTTTAAGATAGGGAAAATAACGGAGATAGACTCGATAGTCTCGAGTAATTTTTGTGGCTTCCCGAATTTTGGGGCTTGTGATCAGTTAGTGGAAGAAAGTTTAAGGGCTATGCCCGACCTTATGTAACCGGTGAAAGGCATTTTGGCCAAACTCTAATAGAAATCCATACTCGTTCTTGTTAAAGAAAAAAAAAAAAAGTTCTTACTGAACAAAATCATTTAAAAATATCATTATGTGATCAAAATTATCTCAATCTTGATCTTTACATTGACTACATAATATAAATAAAATTATCTTATCTTAATAAGTCCATTATTATGCCCAAAGGGCTTGGATCCAATGGTGGAAAGCAAGGAATTTTTCACCGTTGGGCAAGGTTCAATTCTGAGGGCTTTACCTCGGGCCATGGACTCTTTTTAATAATTGAATGATTAAATTATCAACTTATTTTTAAAACAAAAATATTTATTAAAATAATTAATAATTTTTTTATTTATAATTTTAAGTTTTATGAAATTTATATTTATAAATGTTGTTATTAGTTCATGATTTTGAATAGTTTTGTGATTCTTACATTACCATTTTTTCAATATTTTTATATATTATTATTACTTTGATTTTTATTTTTATAAAAAATAAATTAAATGAGCCATTATTAATTTCGATTTAAACCATACATTATTTGTTAAAATCTATGGAACTTCATTGTCTTTTATCTCTACACAATGAGTGACAACCCACTCATTAAATGTAAAACTTGTATCACCATACCGATAAAGACTTTATGCCAAGCTTGATGGCTATATCCACATAATGTTGTCTTTGATTTCATTATCCATTCATAATTTATGACCAAGCTTGGATGACTATATTCACATAACATTGTATTCAATTTCATTATCATTTCATTATAATTTGGGCATTATGATCGCTAACCAATTTGGCTTAAATGTAAGATTGTATGGTTATATATCTTTTCATTTTCATAACTTTTTTCTATTAGGGAAAGATTTACAATACCATTTCTTAAATTTCTTTTGTGAAATTTAGGAGCGTTTATTCAAATAATTTTTGTTTGTTTGAAATGGAAAGAATAAATTTGCCTTTTAAATTTCAACCTAGATTTTTATTACTTATTATGATTTTGTCATTTCAACTTAGATTTTCATTACTTATTATGATTTTGTCCATGCACAGTGAATGCAAGAGCATTCATTCAAATAAATTTTGTTTGTTTGAAATGGAAAGAATAAATTTTCCTTTTAAATTTCAACCTAGATTTTCATTACTTATTATGATTTTGTCATTTCAACCTAGATTTTCATTACTTATTATGATTTTGTCCATGCACACTGAATGCAAGTAACCAACTTGGCATAAATTTCATGCGTGTCTATACCATCAGTTTCATAACTCGGGCACAATTAATGGTGACCAACTTGGTTTAAATGACAAGATTGTTGTGGCATAATTTTAACTAGACTAAGTATTGGAATAGAGCAATGTTTAACAAAAGACATGAAGCTATGAAATCCGAGTTTGTATAACCATAGAAATCTAAGTATCTAGAACCTAAGGAGTCTTCTCATAATCCCTCTACTTGTATAACCATAGAAATCTAAGTATCTAGAACCTAAGGAGTCTTCTCATAAGCTCTCTACCCCCAATCTCTCCAACCTTCTACTAATTTCCTAAATATGGATACATTTTGTATAAGTGCGGTATAGTTGGAAGATTATTTTGTATATTTGTGAATATTTCACAAGTTGTAATCGAGACTACAAGGAGTCGTCTCATAAGCCTTGTACCCCCCATCTTTCCATCCTTCTACCCCCAATATTTCCAACCTTCTACTAATTTCCTAAAGATGCATACATTTTGTATAAGTGTGGTATAGTTGGAAGATTCTTCAGTATATTTTTGAATATTTCACAAGTTGTAACTGTCTATGTGTCATATCTATATGAGAACTATTATGTAACAAGTGTCATTGTAGTGGGGATGCCCCTCCCAAATTTTTTTTGATGCATTGATTTGAAATCATGCATGAGTTTGAATTACAACATTGCATGCCAACATCTTCAAGGTGTGTATTGAATTGCATTAGCCTATGTTCCTAAAACTACCAAATTCTCTGAAATAAATTGTGAACCAATTATTATTTATTCTATAAAATAAATCTTTAATAAAATTGAAAGATGTGTTAAATAAAAAAATATGTCTTTATTGGTCTAAGCTTAACCTTAACTTCTAAAACTAGAATGTTGTATGTTAAATTATTTATAAAATTTATAATAATTATGTAAAAGAAAGATTAAATTAATAAATTTTGAGTGGCAACAACTTAAAAATTCATGATCATGCTTGTTTTTCTTATGCCACTGAAGTTAAGATCATCCCAAGGAACTAATAAAATTAATAGTTACAAAGGTTAACATATTATTATATAGTGAAGAGATTTTGTGCTTATATATATATATATATATATATATATGCTCAAGTAATCATCCACATATCAGATTTTTATTAATTTTTTAATATAAACTCAATAAATTTGATAATGTAACTTTATTTATAACCATATGAATAACAACCATACAATTATTTCCTATCATTCTAAAATAGGATGGTACTTGACTATGTTGTCATTATTTTGGTTTTATACAATTTTCATTTAATTTTAGGTGGATTCTATTTTATTAATATTCATTGACTTAGTATATTTTGTGTAGATTTTGTAATTAGTAATTTTTTTCTACTCTCTTTGAATTTTGTAATTGTTATTTTTTTTTATATTATGTATGGATTTTGAATACACACACACACACACACACACACGTTCATGTTTCTATTTCTCACATAATCTACAACATAATCACTCATTTCAAACTGAAGTGCGCATTTAATGGATACAAAATCAATTTTTATGAATGGAAAGGAAAAGGAAAATCTATTGATTATTGGAATTACTAATAAATGAAAAAATTTAATAACAAAAATATAAATCAATCACTCGTCCACCATAAATTTTTGGACGATGATAACCACGATGATAATTGAATTTGTTACCTTTTAAAACCTTTAATGCTTTAAAAAGGGTCAAAACTTGACTCATTTGAAAAAGTTGAGTAATCCACTTCACATGAATTTGCATACAATATGCATGCATCCAACTCCACCCAACTCATGGTAGCATTCACTATGGGTGCATCCAACTCCACCCACCTCATGGTACATGAGATTNTCATTCTAAAATAGGATGGTACTTGACTATGTTGTCATTATTTTGGTTTTATACAATTTTCATTTAATTTTAGGTGGATTCTATTTTATTAATATTCATTGACTTAGTATATTTTGTGTAGATTTTGTAATTAGTAATTTTTTTCTACTCTCTTTGAATTTTGTAATTGTTATTTTTTTTTATATTATGTATGGATTTTGAATACACACACACACACACACACACACGTTCATGTTTCTATTTCTCACATAATCTACAACATAATCACTCATTTCAAACTGAAGTGCGCATTTAATGGATACAAAATCAATTTTTATGAATGGAAAGGAAAAGGAAAATCTATTGATTATTGGAATTACTAATAAATGAAAAAATTTAATAACAAAAATATAAATCAATCACTCGTCCACCATAAATTTTTGGACGATGATAACCACGATGATAATTGAATTTGTTACCTTTTAAAACCTTTAATGCTTTAAAAAGGGTCAAAACTTGACTCATTTGAAAAAGTTGAGTAATCCACTTCACATGAATTTGCATACAATATGCATGCATCCAACTCCACCCAACTCATGGTAGCATTCACTATGGGTGCATCCAACTCCACCCACCTCATGGTACATGAGATTGAATCAAATCCACCCACCTCATGGTATGTGAGATTGAATTAGTGGTCCCCATGGGAGAGGGAGAAAGAAATTATGGAACTGAGATTGAATTAGTGGTCCTTGTGGGAGAGGGAGAAGGAAATGATGGAACTTCCTTCATGGATGGTCTACCACGAAGTGTAGATATGAGTATGGCTAGTATGGCTAAGGTATATACATAGGAGGAAACTCCTAAAATATATTAGGAGATAACAAAAGAGGAGATGGAAAAAATAGGTTGGGCAAGAAAGGAGACATCAAATGAGGCTAAATAGTGGGAGATGACAAAGATTGTGCACTGGAATGATAACTGTAAATTTTGTTACGAATTTTACAATATCGTTCAAAACAAATACGTGGCAACATTGCACTTCACATCCAATATAGCATCACATGCATTTATTCTAATGACATGAATTTAATGACATCAATGAATAGATGTAACACCCATCTAGGATGTTAGGCAATTAATCACTCATTAAATACATATACATTAACAACTTTGATTTAATGTAATTTCATTGATTTTCATTTCCACAACTCTTTTACATTTGCTCAATGATAACTGTAAATAACATGATGAATTAAGTAATATGTTAACTCTAAGATTTAAAACTTAGAACATAAGTAAAAAAAAATACCAATGAAAATACCTCCTCTATGGTCTATTGAAGCTCATTAATTGCAATGTAGCTTTTCTAGTAGTAGGAAGATGCTTCCAACCATTCTTTTCTCACTTGTCGAGAGTGAAACAATGAAATCCTCCTAACCAACTAGGAGCCTAGTCGGCTTCCTTTCTGCAAGAAACCTTTCGGTTTCTTGGCCCTCTGTGCCCATGACTCCAAGAACAACAAAGCACAAATGCTCAAAGAAAACCATCATAAGAAATATATCTTCCAAAGATTTTACAACCTCTCATCATGCCAATCCTCCCCCTTCCTCACCACTTCTTCTCCCTATTTATCAAGTTTCCATACACCCTTCCCCAAGTCTCCTCAACCACCTCCAGTATTATCCATCAACCTCCCTTATCTAGATTTTTTGGAAACGATTAAAATAAAACTAAAATATAAATGACTTGCATTAAACAACAATAAATAAAATGCAAATTCTTTCTTCTCATGCTAGCTAATAAATGCAATTTGACAATTTCCCCCAAAATGTACATGACAACCCACCATGCTCATTTAATTCATCATACCAACCATCAATTAAATTCAAAGAAGGTATTTAATGCTTCTAGATATTTTGTATGCAATATAATTTACATAATCATTAAACATTCAATTAAATAGTTAATAATCTACTTTAGTAATTAATACATTAATTAATTGTACTAGTGTACATGTGTAGGGTATGTGTGCGTAGCTAGCAGACACATATCTCATGCATGTACTAACGATAAACAACCATTGTCTCTAGTGCACATCTCCTATATGATCACACCAAGACATGTAGGACAAAAAATCAAGTAATGCATCATTTAATAATCTCAACGAACAAAATTACACCAATTCATCAATAACTCATTATCACACTTAAAATATCAATAGGAAATAAAAAGAGGGTTTTAAACATGGTAGGAACCAAGTGAATAAACATTAGTGGCATCTCTAATCCCCAATCAATATTCTCAACTAACATCGAAACATCCTTCCTTCCTAAACTACTTCCATCTTCCATCCTATCCTTTCCTCTGTTGGACTAAGTTGGAACATCAACTATATTGACCTAACTCCAGATAGAACCCGTAAGTGGAAGTTTCATACATCTCAACCAAGCTTCCCCAACAAGCAACTAACAATCACCCTCACACGTCTAGGGGAGCGTGACTTTACACAACCCTCTCACGACTCTAGGTTTCAGAGGATAAACGGTGGGAAATACCTCCACCCCTCCTTATAGAACTAGGGTCAACACCCTATATCAAGCCCTATTGTCCAAATATTGTTCTTAGAGTCACGCCATCAAATAACCGCTCTCGAAAATTTGTGTGTCATGTCAAAACCACACTTACCACAAATCATAGCAATATTTTGAATCATAAATTAAATAATAATTATAACTTATAGCATACACTATCTTCTTGATGTCTACGACATCCATGTTACCTCATCACTGTAGTCATTTGGCTATCACATAGCTCATCAACCTGTAGGTTAGTTTGTTCACCAATAACTCATATCCATGTATATATATCATAATTTCATATAAGAATCCATATATGTATTGACGTTCAATTAAGAGTTGTATGTTTATTTTTATCATGTCTTGCATCTGTTATGCATGCACAACATAACTTTGAATTGGTATCCATGTACCCAAATTCCACATATTAATTTGCATGTTTAAACAAATCAAAGAGTCATCCTCATCATGAGCATATAACAATGAAAATAATAGTATGCAACACATAAATAGGTCAAGATGTACACTTGTCACATGTCTATATCAACATTGCTGAGTCCAAATAGTTGTTAAGTAATGAATTACTAAGATGATAAAAATCAAAGTTCTAACTACCTAAGGCCAAAATATGGGGTGTTACATACACCCACCCTTCAAGAAACTTTGTCCTAAAGTTATGATCATTCACAATATGAGAATAATTTATGACAACTTTTATGTTTCTTTGCTGATAGCAAAGCATCTGTTATATTGGTCCCACTGGACCATGACTTGATTAAAACATGTCGAGGCTATTGATATTATGATTGCAACTATGCCTATTTAGAAGGAACCTAACTAAGTCTCGAATCTATGTTATTACCATTTTAAAATTAATTAACACAAAGACACACTTCTCTTATAGTTTTATTCATCCTAAGTTCCCTATAGGAACCCCATATATAAAGTATAGTGTACTGGCTTGATCGCCAGTTAGAAACCTAGCTCATCATTGTATCTTATTTTTAGTTCGATATAAATTTCATTAAGTCATACATACAATCCCACATGGGATATATTGATAATTATAAACATTTTTTATTGACATTTATTATCGCTCTAGCTTGACAATACATATACCATCACTCATGAGATTTGCATTCAAAAGTTTTCCATGCTTAGGAACATTGACTAAGATACTGCTAATTGATTTTCATTTGATGTCATCACTTCATGGTTTTTTGTTTTTTTTCATTATCTTCAATCTCAATTTCCTCTTGAGTCGTTAGAATTAGTTCTCGACCAAGTTAAATATTGACTATGGGATTCTCTTCCTCATAGTCAAGGAAAACGATGATTTCTATCAATAATTCACTATTACAAAGATCCCTATATCTAAAGAGCACCATGTTGATATGTGGGATAGTGAAAATTTCTAGATCAAGAATAGGTTTACTATAAGTTTATATTCCAAAATCAAGGGACACCCCCTCTTCATGAAGCATTCTCTCCAAAGAACATCAACCCCTTTCATGGGAGCTCTCTTCATATTAAATATTCAAGAATATTCAATATCTTGAGAACATGTTCCACACAAGCTTCATATTTAACCTTTTTTCTTCATCAACCAACATCTATTAAGGTACTTATCACTCCTCTTAATAACTTGTAAGTGGTCAATATCTTTCTTGTAACAATGATGTGTCATTCACTCTTAACATTACTATGGTTAGATTATCCCTTGTTATCAATACAAACCATGCTTATGACTATGTTTCCATTCGAAGTCAAGTTTACTAAAGGCCCTCCGCTTATTAACAAAGTAGAGGATGAATCGTAAGTCATACTTTACGCAATGTTTCCCACATCAACATTTATTTTCTAGGTTACAAGATTTGTTTTAATACGATCACCCCAACCTTAAAACATGTAAGTTGGACTTTAACTATAATGTGCACTTTGAATTCTATATGTAAATGTGTTGAAACTGCACACAATAGATCTACACATATTTGCAGAGATAAATTGAGAAATAAGAAGAAGAAGAGAAAGAATGGAAGAATTCTCATTAACTGTTATGGATAATGAATAATTTACACATGATATACTCTGTATAAGTCAATGAATGCGCACTGGAGGAGAACCAATGCACCATAGTGGTGGTCTAGAGTGATTTTGACACACACCAACAGTTACGGGAGTGAATTGCCACCTAGTCTAGTCTCTCAGGCAGTTATGAGAGTGAACTACCACCTAGCTGAGTTAACTAGTCAACCAGTCTTCAACTAACTGACTGAATATAGTGCAGTGAGGAGTAGATCAAGGAATAATAGGTAATGCGGAAGTCTAGTGATGATCCCAAGGCAAGTGCATATTAGCATGGTGATGATCCCAATGTTGCATGGTGACAAAACCAATGCAACATCTAGACTCAACTCAACTAGTCAAACTAAAGTGTCAACTAAAGAGAATATTCTCCAGGTGGAATATTCTCCCCTAAAATATAGGAGACTAGATAATGACTAATAATTACTAAAAAACAAGGAAAAACCTTAGGAAAAATAAATCCTGGGTGTGTATGAAGTAACTCCAACACCCGCCCTGAACATCACTATGGTGAAAATAAAGAATGGGTCCCGACAACGAGGCCATGTTAGGTATCCAAATACAAAAGATACACTAAAATAAAGTGAGGAAAGAGGGAAAATATCATGGGAACCCCCCCCTCAAGGTACAATGTATGTAAAAGGAAGAACTACAGTTGCTAGGAAACCGTGTCCTTCACTCCAAGACAACTTCGCAGAGAATGAAACTTCTACTTAGTGAAGGTCTTGGTGAAGATGTATGTCGTCTTTTTTGCTGAAGGACATAACTGTAGGTCGATGATCCCCTCGTGTACTAAGTCCTAGATATAGTGAATGTGTATCTTGATGTGCTTCATCTGCTGCCTATGAATTGGATCTCTGCAGAACTTCAGAGTGCTCTGGTTGTCACATGAGATGACAATCAGACAGTGAAACTGAATGCCCAACTCAGTGAGAAAATGTTGTAGCCACATAGCCTGAATGTTTATGTTAACTACCCCTATGTACTCTGCCTCATCTGAAGATAGAGAAATGACGGCTTGCTTCTTGCTCGACCAATAGATGGGCCTGGAACCAAGACAAAGTGAGTAACCAGATGTGGACTTGCGATCAGTTCTTTCTCTAGCCCAATCAGAATCAGTAAACCTGATGAGATCTAATGTAGATTCTATTGCATAATGAATCCCAAAGGTGATGGTTCCTTATACGTATCAAAGAATATGCTTTGAAGCCTTCCATTGTAGCTCATGTAGCTCTTGCATGAACCTAGAAACTGCACCAATTGCATAGGAGAGGTCTAGTCTGGAGTGTGTGAGATACAAAAAGCTCCCCACTAGCTGTCTGTACAGTGTGTTGTAAACTAGTGGAGTCTCCCCGCCATCCTCAAGTTTAACTCATGTTGATGAAAGTAGTAGGATATGGCATGAAAGGCTTGGACATTTGAATTTTAGATACATGCAACAACTTAGCAAGCAAAGATTGGTTGATGCTCTACTAGACATCCATTTCTCCAAGGGAGTATGTGAGGGATGTGTTCTCAGAAAACAACCTCAAAAGAAATTCGAAAAAGGAAAGTCTCAGAGATCTTCTGCGCCTTTATATCTAATCCACAGTAACCTTATGGGTCCTTTTCCGCATCCATCTATCAACAACGCGAGGTTTGTTCTCATTTTTGTTGATGATTTCTCACATTTTACATGGATTTACTTTCTCAGGTAAAAATTTGAGGTCTTTTAACACCTCAAATATTTCAAATCCCTTGTTGAGACACAGTCCAGAAATAATAGATCTAGCTAGAAAATACCACACATATTTGCATAGAGAAATTGAGAAAGAAGAAGCAAGAGAGAAAGAATAAAAAAATTCTCATTAACCATATTCCACACTCATAGAGTGAATAATTTACAATAGATATAGTATACATGAGTAAATAATGCACCATAGTGGTGGTCTAGAGTGTCTAGACACACACCAACAGTTACAAGAGTAAACTTCCACCTAGTTTAGTCTCTCAGGAAGTTACAAGAGTGAACTGCTAGCTAGTCTGAGTTAATTAGTCTACCGGTCTTCATTTAACTGACTAAACAGAGTGAAGTGAGGAGGATATCAAAGAATCATGATTAATGCACTAGTATAGTGATGATCCCAAGGACAATGTGCATTAACTGATGATGATCCCAATGCTGCATGGTGATAATTCAAATGTAGCATCTAGACTCCACTCAACTGATCAAACTAAAGTGAAAACTGAAGAGAATATTCTCCCTAGAGGAGTATTATTCCTAAAATATAGGAGACAAAATAATGACTAATAAACAAGGAAAAAACTTAGGAAAAATAAATCCTAGGTGTGTGTGAAGTAACTCCACCCCCCCCTCCCCCCCTGAACATCCCTATGGTGAAAATAAAGAATGGGTCCCGAAAACGAGGCCATGTTAGGTACCCAAATACAAAAGATACACTGAAATAAATGAGGAAAGAAGGAAAACCTCATGGGAACCCCCCCCACTCAAATTACAATGCATAAAAAAATGAGAAGGAACAAAAAGAAGTTGCTAAGCAACCCTGTCCTTCACTCTAAGAAGACCTCGCAACTGTGCAAGTTTGTGCTCGTTGAAGATTTTTTTGAAGATGTAGATGTCTGCATGGATCTGATGAATTAGATGCAACATTGAGATGTCCACACATATCCACTTTATCTTCTTGTAATTAAGAATATACAAATAAAGTTTGGATGAAATTTTGAAAACCATGCGGCCGTTTTCGGAAAAACGCTGAAATTTTGTTGATTTTAAAATGATCATAACTTCACTTCCCTGACTCCATTTCGGGCAATTGTATTTTTGAAATTGGATATTTTCCCGAGAGGAATTCAAATATACAATTTTTTTCTGCAAATGTTGCTCATAAAATATCGTAATTGAGTCAGATGTGCGCGGCTCCCTTTTTTTTTCTCCTGAGATGCATGCATTGCGCATGGAAAAGTGTCTACATGTGACCCCTTAGATGCATGCCATATATCTTCCACATGAAATTCATTAAAAAAATATGAAATGGAGTAGACATCATCTTAAATTAATGGAATACAAATTTGTTCAAATACTTTTGTAGAAGACTCTTCATAATAAGAGGCTTGATCTTTTGATGGCTTCTCTTCTAGCTCTATTTGTTCAACCTCCTGCATGAAATCTTCACAATCTTATTTATTCCCGAATAGAACCTCCAATATGGTCCATAATTCATTTGGAGTTGATTCTTGTGAGTCATCATATACTTGATGGAGAATTTCACGAGAAATAAACCAGAGGATACATCCTATGGCCATATCTTGTCTATTGAGAAAATCGTTTTTCTCATCGGCGAAATCAGGCTCTACTTCCATTGCCATAGTTATTTGTTACAAGCCTTTGCATCTGAGCAAACACGGAATTTTTGGCTTCCATTCCAAATGGTTATGAGGCGTGAGAAACATTGCCGGTGAATAATCCATCTTTTTGGCGTTCTTCAATCTTGAGTACCTGCAAAAATAATTTGGTGTATCTTTTGCAAAAATTATAGGTCTAAGCTTAACATTAACTTCTAAAACTAGAATGTTGTATGTTAAATTATTTATAAAAATTATAATAATTATGTAAGAGAAATATTAAATTAATAAATTCTAAGTGCCAACAACTTAAAAATCCATGATCATGCATGTTTTTCTTATGCCACTAATAAAATTAATGATTACAAAGGTTAATATATTATTATATAGTGAAGAGCTTTTGTGCTTATATATATATATATAAGCTCAAGTAATCATCGAGATCATCCCAAGGAACTAATAAAATTAATGGTTACAAAGGTTAACATATTATTATATAGTGAAGATAATTTGTGCTTGAATATATATATATATAAGCTCAAGTAATCATCCACATATCACATTTTTATTAATTTTTTAATATAAACTCAAAAAATTTGATAATGTAACTTTATTCATAACCATATGAATAACAACCATACAATTATTTCCTCCCATTCTAAGATGGTACTTGACTATGTTGTCATTATTTTGGTTTTATACAATATTCATTTAACTTTAGGTGGATTCTATTTTATTAATATTTATTGAATTAGTCTATTTTGTGTAGATTTTGTAATTGGTAATTTTTTTCTACTCTGTTTAAATTTTGTAATTGTTATTTTTTTCATATATATATATACACACACACACGTTCATGTTTCTATTTCTCACATAATCTACAACATAATAACCCATTTCAAACTGAAGTGAGCATTTAATGGATACACAATCATTTTTTATGAATGGAACGAAAAGGGAAAATCTATTGATTATTGGAATTACTAATAAATGAAAAAAAATTAATAACAAAGAAAGAAAGAAATCACAGGTCCTCCATAAATTTTCACATGATGATAACCACAGTGATAATTGAATTTGTTACCTTTTAAAACCTTTAATGCTTTAAAAAGGGCCAAAACTCCACTCATTTGAAAAAGTTGAGTAATCCACTTCACATAAATCTGCATACACTATGCATGCATCCAACTCCACCCAACTCATGGTAGCATTCACTATGCGTGCATCCAACTCCACCTACCTCATGGTACATGAGATTGAATCAAATCCACCCACCTTATGTTACCTAATATTGAATTAGTGGTCCCGTGGGAGAGGGAGAAGGAAATTATGGAACTGAGATTGAATTAGTGGTCCTTGTGGGAGAGGGAGAAGGAAATGATGGAACTTCCTTCATGGATGGTCTACCATGAAGTGTGTATATGAGTATGGCTAGTATGGCTAGGGTATGTACAGAGGAGGAAGCTCCTAAAATATATTAGGAGATAACAAAACCAAAGATGGAAAAAATAGGTTGGGCGAGAAATGAGACATCAAATGAGGCTGAATAGTGGGAGATGACAAAGATTGCGCATTGGAATGCTATCTGTAAATT
This sequence comes from Picea sitchensis, assembly GCA_010110895.2. Taxonomy (NCBI): domain Eukaryota; kingdom Viridiplantae; phylum Streptophyta; class Pinopsida; order Pinales; family Pinaceae; genus Picea; species Picea sitchensis. The sequence goes on from SNQJ01S0003171.1 coordinate 129,326, forward strand.
TTGTTACAAATTTTACAATATCGTTCAAAACAAATATGTGGCAACATTGCACTTCACATCCAATATAGCATCACATGTATTTATTCCACTGACATGAATTTAATGACAT
>SNQJ01S0003171.1:129484-146272 GCA_010110895.2 Picea sitchensis
AATCATCCACATATCACATTTTTATTAATTTTTTAATATAAACTCAAAAAATTTGATAATGTAACTTTATTCATAGCCATATCAATAACAACCATACAATTATTTCCTCCCATTCTAAGATGGTACTTGACTATGTTGTCACTATTTTGGTTTTATAAAATATTCTTTTAACTTTAGGTGGATTCTATTTTATTAATATTCATTGAATTAGTCTATTTTGTGTAAATTTTGTAATTAGTAATTTTTTTCTACTTTGTTTGAATTTTGTAATTGTTATTATTTTCACACACACACACACGCGCGCGTGCGCTCATGTTTCTATTTTTCACATAATCTACAACATAATGACCGATTTCAAACTGAAGTGAGCATTTAATGGATACAAAATCATTTTTTATGAATGGAACGAAAAAGGAAAATCTATTGATTATTGGAATTACTAATAAACGAAAAAAATTAATAACAAAGAAAGAAATCAATCACAGGTCCACCATAAATTTTCACATGATGATAACCACGGTGATAATTGAATCCATTACCTTTTTAAACCTTTAATGCTTTAAAAAGGGCCAAAACTCCACTCATTTGAAAAAGTTGAGTATCCACTTCACGTGAATTTGCATACACTATGCTTGCATGCAACTCCACCCAACTCATAGTAGCATTCACTATGCGTGCATCCAACTCCACCCACCTCATGGTACATGAGATTGAATCAAATCCACCCACCTTATGTTACCTAATATTGAATTAGTGGTCCCTGTGGGAGAGGGAGAAGGAAATTATGGAACTGAGATTGAATTAGTGGTCCTTGTGGGAGAGGGAGAAGTAAATGATGGAACTTCCTTCATGGATGGTCTACCACAAAGTGTAGATATGAGTATGGCTAGTATGGCTAGGGTATGTACAGAGGAGGAAGCTCCTAAAAAATATTAGGATATAACAAAACCAAAGATGGAAAAAATAGGTTGGGCGAGAAATGAGACATCAAATGAGGTTGAATAGTGGGAGATGACAAAGATTGCGCATTGGAATGCTAACTATAAATTATGTTACAAATTTTACAATATCGTTCAAAACAAATATGTGGCAACATTGCACTTCACATCCAATATAGCATCACATGTATTTATTCCACTGACATGAATTTAATGACATCAATGAATAGATGCAATAGTTATATAAGATTAAAACTACAAACTTAAGCTATCTATGTTTGGGAAAAAAATGCATTGTATGCATGGTCGGTGATTAAAACTCAAAACCTAGGTATAACCTAATATTGAAAAATCACATTCAATTAGAGATATGCCAAAAGACATCGAATTGGTTATCAAATCACACGTGTGATAAAATTGATTTAAATATTATGAAAAAATAATTACTTTGTTAAGCATATGTACAACATTGGATAGAAGGAAAAATATTTCTAGTCAAAGGAAAACTAATGGATGGTCAAAGATGAATTGAATGCATGCTATAGTCCTCTCCTTCGATAGGGACTAATAAGGACTTAGTTGGTTGATGCTATATTGAGAGTTTTTCAAGAATTCTTTTCTAATATGAGTTATCTCTTTTCATGTGTAATGTTTAATTTGTGAATACAATGGAAGACTTTTCTACTCATATCTACATGGTTTGGGTTTATCTATATGATGTACACATTCTTATCTTTATTGTACATGCTTTCTATTCTATTGGTTTGAATGAATGTAATTAAAATATAATTAATAGATTATGCACCCCCACTAAATATTTAATACTCTACACATTACTAAAACTTCAAATATCACACACCTTGGGTAAGAATTACTTCTTTAATTTTTGGCATATTATGGGATATTCAATAGCGTTTTATAAGTAATATTTTGTAGCGAGATTTCCTTTTAATAGTTTTATCAAGCAATATGAAGAGAAAAAAAGTAGGTCGAGTATCGTCGCTAGTTTTCCTTCAGTAATTGTTCACTGTACTAATAGAAAATTAGAAAATTAGGTTCCATGCTTGTGCCATTTTTTTATTGTTTTTATGTAATGCGATGAGTCTATCTCTTTTTCATTATATTAATATCTAATACTTATTTTATTGTTTCATACACTATGTAAAACCCTAGTTTGATACTTGATCTCTTTTTCTAAAGCTCTTCGAGGTTAAGAATGTTTTGCGGTATATCAAGATCTAGTACTTAGTTTATCATTTCATATACTATGTAAAAACCTAATTTGATACTAGATCTATCTTTTTAAGTTCATTCTATTGTGGTTTGGGGTCAAGAAAGTTTAATTGTTGTGAAAAAAAGAAGAGTATTCAATCCATTAAGTAATCTGGGAAATTGTAAACTCAATTAGTGTAGTGTATTCCACACAGACTTGTTTTTAATGGCTCTTGTGGAGCTTATTTTGTACTAGCCATTTAAGGTGTTAAATTTATTTAGAGCCTACGTAAACCTTGTTGTTATTCATTCTAATCATAAGCAATATTACAAAGATGGAAATAAATATTCCAATTAGATCTTACTTCATTGTTAGAGTATTGAGGTTTTTTATCATGTTAAAGGAATACTAAAAGCTCATTTTAATTTTAGTACTCAAGACATGGTATTGAGCTATTTATTTCACTTTTTTTGTTCATGAAGGAATAGATCAATGTCTCTGAGAGGATGGAGGAAATATTTAGAGCCAAAACTCGAAATTGACTATGACAAGTGCACTTGACATATAGCATGAAAAAATTGCACATGATTTGCTAGAATGGATATAATTATTGATTTATATACACTATAACTTGTAATAGAAATAGAAATTTTAGGGGAGGGAAAAATGTATATTTACATGCTAGAGAATATTTCAATTGTTAGAGTGAGTGTATCACAATTTCCCAACTCTAGAAAAGTCTTAATTATATATTTTTCTAAGATGATTGAAATGTGCTCATTGGTGAGAGTTCAAAACACCTAATTTACCTAATTTTGACATTTTCAAGAATAAATTGTGTAGATTGGTGAAAATTTATTAACAACTTAGATCCATATTGCCTCCATATTTATAAGTGGAAGGGTCAAATCCCTCAAAGTGGAAACATTTCCTCAAGTTTAACACTTTAAAATAAATTTGTAGTTGAAGTGATTTGATCCCTGTCATCATACGTTCGAAGCTAAGATAGATTTAGACTAATTGTATTGAATTGATTTATGTAAATATGTTATGTATGTTGTAAGCATGAATTCTATACAACATAAACAACTAATATATCAATAAAAGTTTCTCAAACATTTAGTCAAATTACTAAACAATAACTTGTAATTGTTGGATTTTCCTTATTTACAGAGCATTAGTGTTACTAGTGTTCTTTTACTTCATTATCATTAACATATATATCATGTACTTAGCAGTATCAAAATAAACAAGAGACAGAAAAGAACACAAGAGAGTTATCCCAGGAAAACCCCAAATGAGGGAAAAACCCAACAACCTTTCTTAGATAGATTTCATTCACAAAGTAATTCCAATAAGATAAACCCTAGCACAAAGGCTAGCTCAAACAAAACTACCACCATAGCTGCAACAACAACACTATACCAAGATATCGTACCTCCTCAAGGAGTAGCGCACAAGAGAGAGATACCAAAAGACTGAACAAGAATAAACTATGCAATTGTAGCTATTGTGTCACCTCCTCCAAACTTGGGACTTGCTTCTGTGTAGCTGGGAGAGTGTGAGTGAGTGAAAAAATGAGCCAAAACGTCCTATATTTATAGTCTTCCTAGCCAATAGACTGGGCCGACTTCTTCTATGGAAAAGTGTCTTTTCATTATTACTTTATATTCTTCTAGGACAAATTCTCTTCTAGGGTATTTCAATATATGTTCAATGGATCTCTTGCTTCTAGAATCTTCTCCGCATCTAAGAAAGATCATATAAGAGGGAAAGATCCTCCCGTAGCTACCAAAACATCAACACTCCCTCTTAGCTAGGGAGACATATTTCACGATGTATTCATCTAGTAGTCCACTGACTACTCTGCAATCTGCTAGAAGGCACATGGCTGCTACAATGCCTTCGGTAGCTCAAATCATCTTGCACAGTCTCTACGATCAAGAGGTAGCACATACATCTACATCAAGCGATCTAGTAATCTCTATGACAATCAGCTAGTAGAACACAACTACTATAATGTCATCCAATAGATCAAAACTGTTGCCAAGTAGTACACAACTACTATCCAATGACACACAGTCAATGTTAGTGGAACACATCCACTATAGTAGAAAACAACTACTGTCCAGAGTCACACAGCCTCCACCAGTGGAACATATCCATCGAAGTAGCATACAATTATCGTTCGGAGTCACACATCCTCTGTCACTGGAACACATCGACCGAAGTAGCACACAACTATTTTCTGGAGTCACACAACCTCCACCAATGGAACACATCCAACGAAGTAGCACACATCTACTGTCCGGAGTCACACAACCTCCGCTAGTGGAACACAGTCTCCAATATAGCACACAACTACTGTCCGGAGTCATACAACCTCTTCCAGTGGAACACATCCACTGAAGTAGCACACAACTACTGTCCGGAGTCACACAACATCCGCTAGTAGAACACATCCACCGAAGTAGCACACAAATACTGTCTGGAGTCACACAACATCCTCTAGTGGAACACATCCACCGATGTAGCACACAACTAATGTCCAGAGTCACACAACTTCCACTAGTGGAAAACATCCACCGAAGTAGCATAAAGATATTGTCCAAAGTCACACAATCTCCTTCATAGTATTACGACTACGTGTGTGATTTTTATTCTCTCAGAAGGTCTAACAATGCATTACCTCCTCAGTCACCTCACAGAATTGATCTAGGGAACCCTTGGCCAGAGGGGTTAGTTGGCATGAGAAGAAAAAACACACCTCCCTCTCAACGAGGGTGGAAATTCTAAAACACTCCAAGCTTTTCCTTGAAGTACTCATACTTCACTATTGATAAGGGATTCATGAGGTTGTTCATTATCTGCTCATCCGTCGATATGTACTAGATCTCCACAACTCCTCTCTGCACCATGTCCCGTATGTAATGATATTTGATCTCTATATGATTAGACCTATCATGGAATACATGGTTCTTGATAAGCTTCAAAAAACTTTGATTGTCACAATGCATTGAACTTGGCTCCAATTCTAGATCAAATATCCTAGCTAGCAACTTTCGGAGCCACACTACTTCACAGATTGCAATGCTTGTTGTGATATACTCTTCTTCTAAAGTACTGAGTTCCACTGATCTATGCTTCCTTCTCAACCATGATCTCATGCCTAATCCTAGACTGAAACAACATATGAAAGTATTCTTCTGATCCATTGCACTCCCTTCCCAGTCAGAGTTTGTATATCCCTGCATCTTTACATCTCCACTCGAGAAATATCTCAATCCATATCCAACCGTACCATGAAGGTACCTTAACATATACTTTTCTTCCATCCAATTTACCTGTTTAAGTTCAGCCATGTGTTGGCTCAAGGTATTCACTGCAAAGCATATGTCTGGCCTAGTGTTAACTAGGTACATCAAGGATCCAATCAACTGTCTTTACATCATGGGATCCACAAAATATGAATATTTTTCACTCAAGGGATTCATATTTATCGTCATAGGTGTGGTCATGAAATTGCATTCCATCATCCTGAATTTCTTCAGGATCTCAACAGTATATTTTCCTTGGCTAAGGAAAATCTCTTCTGATCTCTACCACACTTCCAATCCCAAGAAGTAATGCATCAAACCTAGATCCTGCATCTTGAACTTTGAAACGAGCTCCCTTATGAGTTTCTCATCTCCTGTCAGAAAAAGGTCATCCACATGTAGGATCAATGGGAAAGCATCCCCGAGCTCATCAAATAACCGTATGATCTAGCATATAATGTCATGGGTGCATGTTTAGGCCCATACAAAGCCTTCTTTAATCTAAAAACATGAGACTCTTTCTTATGTATCTTGTGGTTGATCTATGTACACTTCTTCTGGATATTGGAGAAAGTGTATTGTCATAATATTATCCCTCTTGTTGGGAGAATCCTCAGGCCACAAATCAATCTTTGTACATTTCTATGCTTCCATATACACCATGCTTGATCTTGTAGATCAACTTGGAAGTCACTACTGACTTCCCTTCTAGTCTCGGAACCACCTTTCACACATCATTCTTCATGATGGACTGGTACTCCTCCATCATGGCATCCTTCCATTCATTCTTCTCAGAATCTTCTTCAATGGTGGAAAGCTCTGAATCAATGATGTTGCTCATCAGTGCCACATAGATGGAAAGCATGTGTGGTTTCTAGAACTGAGGAAAAATTTATATCCCAGTCTTTCTAACTGGTTGCCTCCTCTGTCACTACAACAAGTTCTATCGAGATAAGGGAATCCTCCCAAGAGAACTCACATCTCCTAGAAGCCTCTGAAGCTTCGATCTAGTGTCCTCAACTCATGGCACCTGTCTGTTAGTCTTGGAAGATGCCTATGTATCCTATATGAATATGAGAAGGAATAATTTATGAATGAAAGTCTCTAAGCCACTGAGTCTCTCTAAGATTAGGTTCACTCTGAATCTACATGTTGCCTATGAAGCTTGACTCCCTTTGAGTCTATACAATCTCTAGAGCCACCTACTTCTGCTGCATATGTTGACTTCTTTTGAATTCTGATCTCCTATGGACTGTGTTGGGATTTTTCTCCTCCCTACTAGATCATAAGAGTTAACTCCCTTTGAAATATAGCTCCTTCTAAGATGGTATTTGGTGGGGCCGCTTGCCTCACCACTGGTAGAGTCATATACTCATCTTCATAGTATGGCTTATTAATTCCATGTATATGTATGATAACATGCTTGTTTACTGTATCGTTTCTAGGTAATCCATTATGGAACTAATGAATCTTCCTGATGATCTGAAGAATGGTCAAATTAATTGTACGGTCATATTTGGAGCCTTCTCCTCCTCACAATCAATCTCCATAAGAGATACTCTTCTTCGTCTTATACTTCACATGGGTGTGTATGTTCATGTACACAGTTCTATGTCTTAGCTAGAGACTGTCCAAATAGTTTCCTTCTGCAACCTTCATCATAGCTCCTTCTTATATCTATTACATGTGACCTGCCCGAAACAAGAGACAAGAACAAGATTTCCATGGTAACCTCTATGGAATGGTTAGTAATAAAGAACATCTCCTAGAGGAGATCAATTTCATCTTGCAGAAAAGTATATAATTAACAATGAGCATTTTATTAATGGTAATCGTACGGATAGTATTCAACTGTACCTAAACATTTGATAGAAATATTAAATAATAAAGACTATTATCCTAGGTACAATACTTTCTTAATAAACAACAATATAAAATATGAAACTTGATATGAAAAACTGGAGTTTGGTGTTTTTGTCATGCTTGATTTTCCTTCTATCGTTCATCTGAAAACAACATTGTCTAAAAGACAAATTCTTCATTCTTTGATGCCTTTGAGTGCTCTTCAACTTCTGTTGCATGTGCATGGCGTTTCTTCTTCTCCTTTTCATTTCCATCTGGACATTGAAAGGCACAATGTCCTAGCTTCTGGAAACTATAACATCTAATATTTGACGCATCCTTCTTGTAACGAGGTCTCTTAGACTTCTTCGATCTACCTTCTTCCCTTTTCTTTATCTTCTTCACTTGGGAAACAAGTGCTTTATTTCCCTCCCGGATGGGGTGTTAGTGCAGGACATGTGTCACGACGATGGGAATGGTTCTTTCCAACGCGGTACCAGCCACATGATGGGCGCATGCCCCTCTCCCACTCCCACACCATGAACTTAAAACCACTTCATTGAAACCAAAGTGCCATTAATGCTCCAAGTGCGCTTTTCTCTAGCCTCTCATCCAACCGATGGATCCGCCATTACTCTGGTCACCTCTACACGTGTGCATCCTCCCTCTCCAGTGGTAGTCACACCATGGAGCTCACCATCATTTTCTTCATCCTTATCCATTCTTACCAGAGCCATCCCACGGTCTACACCCTCCTCTGGTGCTCATCGATGACTTTCGCCATTTCCTTGTTCCTTCTCACCATCACCCTTCTCCGACCATGCCTAGACTAGGAGGAAAATCCAAGCATGGCTCAGCTTGATACCAAAACCGATCGCGCATGGAAATTCAAACTCATCCTTCCCCCACACCCTCACATAACTCATCAACCTCCTCTCCCTCCTCTTCTATTTAGTCCGCTCAGAGCTACAGTGGTCTCCTTCCTCTCTCCTCACCATGGGATTGTAGAGTTGAGTGGTTTGACCTCCTGGGGAATTCACTAGGCTTTGCCCCAGGGCATTTACTGGATTTGGCATCCTCCTCGCAACCCACCTTGTTCGTCCCTCCAATTCGCCCGAGAAATCAGCTCCTGCGCCATTGCCAGTTCACTTTCCACCAATCTAGTCTCCACGCAAGGGTACCTCCGCCCACCAAGAGAAGCCTCTGGAACAACCCCACTCCTACTCAAATTGTGCTACCAATGAAAAATTCCAATACTGCCTTGCAATTCTGCAAGACCTAGTGTTCAAGGTTCGCAAGGAAGTTTATGACCTATGCTTTTTCCTGGAAGTCCTGGACAAGAAGGGGTCAAAAATATTGCAGCTTCTCTCTTCTCTGCATGGCTCTCGCCACCCCACGAAACTGACACCAAATGCACCAGTGGACTCATAGGCGATATTGGTTCTAGCTCTATAAATGTCTATAGTGGACGATGTGAAACCAAGTTCGGCTTCATTTCTCCATACACCCACATTGGATACTGTGGCATGCAACACATCCACGACATGAGTTGTGATTGTTGCACAGGTGTCAAACTGCATGGCCTGCTGGTTGCTTTGTTTATATTTTGCCACATGTCTTTTCGGTTAAAATCTATTTTGATTGTCTTGTGTTGATCCTATAGGGTCTGTTAGGGTCCTATAATTATAGGAGATTTGATGATTCAAATATTATTTATGGGTCTCATGATAAAGTTCCTGGCTTGCTGGCCTCTCGGTTGTTTCCATTTCCCCCTCCATCCATTTTGCCCAATCCTCCATCACCCTGTTGCATCCTTCATCCATCATTGTGCCCTTCAGTCCCTCACCCTTCATTCCTTCACCCCTTCACAAATTTTATCCCTGTACGAATAAACAAACTTAGGTTAAAAGAAAAATCAATTGGTTAATAAAATTAGTATAGTTAGTTTAAATAATTATTATATGTTAGACTAGTTATTAATTAATTAATAAATAATTAAGTTAGTTGTTACATTAGTGATTAGGTTAGTGTTTATTAATTAACATTAATAAAAACTAATAAACAAAACCTACATTAATTAAAAAACAAATTAAATAAAACAAAAATACATATAAACAAAATACAAAACATTAAAAATAAACAAATTAAATGAAAACACAAATAAAAACTAAAATAAAACACACATAATAAATAAAACGTATAAAATAAAAATATAACAAATAAAACATAAAAAACATATTAAAACAAAAACAAAACGAAACAAAATGTAAACATAAAATATAATATAATAACTTAAATAATAATAAAACGAAATTAGAAATGAGTAATAAACAAATAAAATGAATAGGCGCAAAACATTAATAAAACAAATAATAAATTAAAAATAAAACAAAAATTTAAAACTAATAAATAAAATAAAAATAAAAACAAACAAAAAATAAAATAAATAAATAAAGCGCACCTTATGCACTTATCCCAAGGTAAATAAATCCACGGACATAAAAAATTCCGGACCCCCCAGTGCTTTTCGAACTTTAACGGAGGGGGGGGGGTCCGAAAAGTGGTATTGGCAGGGACACTTGTTACCTCTAGGTGATTTTAGAAACCCCCCCCCCCTCCAAATACCACTTACCACCTCGGGGGGGAGGGGTTCGGAATACCACCTTTCCCCAAAAAACCACTTTCCCCCAATTTTTCAAAACCGCCCATTTTTTGTCTTTTTGACACCTCGTCTTGCAAAGAGGATTCTGGGAAAACGGTGATGAAATTTAAAAACAAGAAAGAGGTTTTTGTTCATCACAAGTTGAAGAACAAAAACCTATCCTAGTTTTTGCAAAGGTGCCACCAGTTGGGAGAAACGAATCTATATTTCAGCCTCATTTTTTCGGATTTTTGGTTTTTTCTATTACAACCCAGATTTTGCAGGCGCTGTTTCGGTGAGGTGGAGACGAAATTTGAGAAAGTGAAGGAGAGTTTTTCTCCAGACAAGCTAATATACAATAAAATCCTTCAGATTTTTCACAGGCATCACTGATAGGGAGAAATCAATGACTGAGCATACCCCTATTTTCAGCAAATTCAGCCAAATTTGCAGTTCCAGATTTTGGGGATTTTATGCTATTCTTGGCCGAGGTGGTTGAATCCGACCTCCTGAGCCTGGGGAGAGTTTTTTTTATAAATTGTAGTGATTCAAATGTGTAAAAGAGGTTGACCAATCAGGGGACCATGATTGATTTTTTTTTTGTAAAACAACTCACTGAGCTTTCTGTATTTTCATCAATTCAATAATAAAGTCACAACAGCTACAAGATTCATGTATCATTTTTGGTGGTGATGTGTTCCTCAGTCACTGTAATTTGTTTCCATTGTATTTATTAAGTTATTCATACTCTGAATTATGCAAATAAGTTCGAAGAACAGAATTTGTTGAGACATACACCTTGTTTCTAGCTTTGACATAATTGTCAATGTTTTCTCCTCAAAGGTTAATTTGAGGATTTTTGATTGCCCTGTCATTGCCTGGTCCTCTCATCTTGCTCCTCTAAATCCAAAATCAAATTCAAAGAATCCAACAAGAGTTCCTACCTTTTCCTGTATGGCTGTCTGTAGAACTTGTTTTCTATTGAGCTTCAGATTGCGACTCCATTGCCCATGGTTCCTTTTTCTCTGACGCTACCAATTTGAAATCCAAACTATGAACCTGTTAGATAGCCTAATATCTATTCAAATAAATATATATCACACAGAGAGATCCATCTCTGAGTCTTGGAGGGCTAGATCCAAGACTCAAATTGGTTTTGATGTTGCCTCTATGATTGCCTTCATAGCTTTGGGAAAATTACAGAGTGCTAACAAGGTCTAGAAGCCTAGGCGAATCAATTTCTCCACAAGGTGATTCTTCTTTAGTTTCTCAATTATGTTATCTGAATGGTTATGTGAAACAATGGTTTTTGACTTGGGAGGTTGGATGAATTGGTTTCCCCCTGGGGAAATTCAGTAACTACAGTCCTTAGATAGACATGGCGATGCTGTAATTTTTGGTGTTGAAAGGATTTTTATAAAAATACTTACTTATAAAAAAAAAGTGATTTATTTTCATCCTCATTAGTCTTTTGTGTCTTGGATATCAGCTTGGATTCCTCTTGAGTGAAATCTGACCATAACTTGTCAAACTTGGGAAATCTCCTTCTTGCGCAAATTCCTTGGACAAATGGGTCCCATGAGGGAGGGAATCCATTGAGTGTGGTGGTCATAAGTTTAGCGTCTTCTACTGGGTCTCCAATAGCTGCTAAATGATCCTTGATCTTCGATATCTTCATAAAATAGTTGACCACTATTTCTGACTTGTTCATTGTCACGTTTCTAAGTTGATTCCTTAAAGTAAGCTTTCGAATGGTATTCTTACTTTCATAAAATCTGGTTATGGCATCAAACATGTCCTTCGATGTCTTCAGTTCAAATACATTGGGTATCAAGTGATCCTTGATTGAATCTATCAAGATCCTCTTGGCCTTGACCTCATTCTTCTTGAACTTTTCCTTTGCTTCTTCGTCTTCGGGTTCTGGAAGAATCTTCTTGACGTGATCCAATAATTCATTCTCTTCTAGAATGAGGAGAACTCTTTGCTTCCAAGATATGAAGTTATATGCTCCATCCAATCTGTCTTCTACTCTCATACTGGTAGACATTTTTCACTAGTAGAAACCCTAGCACTGAAAAACAACGATTTTTCAAACTTCACCAAATTGCACGCTGAGGGTTTCAGGGGCTACGCTAGGTTATGGTGCACTTCTCTGTACAAGAATTATCCCCAGTGTCCTTGGGAAAGTTCTTAATGAGCTTGACAAGGTATTGCAGCTGCAGGGTGTTGCAAGGTGTCATTGTACCGATCTTCCTTCCAATGGTTAAACTTTTCTGAAGGTAACCAACTCTGATACGATGTTGTATTTTCCTTATTTACAAAGCATTAGTGTTACTAGTGTTATTTTAATTCATTACCATTAACATATATATCATGTACTAATTAGTAGCAACATAAACACGAGACAAAAAAGAACAAGAGGTTTATCCTAGGAAAACCCCAAATGGGGGAAAAACCCAACAACCTTTCTTAGATATATTCAGTTCACAAAGAAAATCCAATCAGATAAGCCCTAGCATAAAGGATAGATCAACTAGAAATACCATCGCAGCTGCAGTAGCAGCATTATACCAAGATAACACACCTCCTCAAGGAGTATCACATAACAGAGAGATACCAAAAGACTGAACAAGAATAAATTGTGTCTGTGTCACCTCCTCCAAACTTATGCCTTCCTTATGTGTAGTTGGGAGAGTGTGAGTGAGTGACTAGGCCAAATTTATGTCCTTTATTTATTACTTTATAGTCTTCCTGGTCACTAGACTAGACCAACTTCTTCTCTGGACATGTGTCTTTTCATTATTACTTTATATTCTTCTGGGCTGACTTCTCTTATAGGGTATTTCAATATTTGTCCAATGGATCTCTTTCTTCCAGAATCTTCTCTACATCTAAGAAATTTCATCTAGGAGGGAAAGATCCTCCCGCAACTGCCAAAGCATCAACAATAATTATGAACCATACTTGTTCAATTTCTTAACAATTTGTTCAAATTTTACGAAAATTTTAATTGATATTATTGTTAAGATCGAACTATGAATGTCTTTATTAGTTGCTTCCAAATTAGTAGAATGAGTTCTTCTATAATTTCACTTCCTTGACTAGTTCTGTCATGTGAAAGGAATTTTGTAGTTTAATCATATAAATCTTATTCCAAATGGAAATTGTGAGCATTAATTGGTGGCTTTCATTCATCATTGTGTGATGGATAGACATGACAAAGTGAGTAAAAAAACAATATGTAATCAAATAATAGTTCCTTTTTAGTAGTATGCAAACAAAATAGTCTAGTTCTATCAAACTTCAATCAATTCCCACATATGATAGGAATTAACATGAAGTATACAAATTGACATACAAAAACATTCCACCCAACTACACAATATTTGAAACCCGTTACATACACTTGGTCACTTTTGGAATCTAAAGCTAACTAAACCTATGTACAATATTGGCTTTCTAAAGATTGTTCTTTCAATTCTTCATTGTGTTTATTTCAATTTCTCACGTATCCTTGCAGATGAGGTATGCCACCAAAATATTCTTTTAGTCTCTTGGTGTTTTTAATTTTAATTATTGCGGTGTTTCTCTATATTGTGAAATGAATCTACATATGTAGAAATATCTTGGTTTTGATATTTTTCCTTGAGCCTCTAGTTGGATTATGTTTTTTTATTTTCGTAACGCATTATATATCAAGATAACATTTCTATATGTTGGGATATGTAACTCCCACTTGTCTTAGTTGTGATCATATTTAATTATTGAGTTTATTGGTCATTATTAGGTAGAGTTCTAGTCTACACGAGAAGGAGTTTGTTCCTAGATTTTAGGAGGTTGTTGAGGCCTAGTTGGTTTGAGAGATTCTCTCCAATTAGTTTGCTTCCTAGATTGATGTGAGCTTGAGATATTTTTTCAACCAAGTAGATTGTGAAATAAAGTTAGTTATCCTATCTTGAAACTATGATTGTTTTATTTATATGTACTATATGTCATAGTTTAATAGAGCGCTCACACACAATTTTTGTGTGTAATAATTATATCTAATCTCCCTCTCCCATTTCCCCAAATGGTATCAGATCCCAGGTTTCTCACCAAACTAGATGGTTATGATTTGAACATCAATATTCCTATAGACATGCAAAATATACAAATATTGAGTTGCTATATTTGCAAAGGGTATAGAAATATTCTAAAATGAAATATGTGTATTATCTGAGTCATTTGTGAATTCCTTTTGAATGTGAAATTGTTGTTGCTACTATAGAGAAACAATTCATGTGGGGACTTTTGTGGGTGCCACTATTCACCTGGATGGATGAAGTTGATCTTCCAAAGTATGTGCACATAAGGATATCTGAGCCATTTATTTTCACAGAATAGAGCCACCAAAGATTGGTTTGTGCATGTTGTTGAAGGGAACCGATTTTCTACTTGTTGTTTGAAGATAAGGAGCATTTCTATGATGGTCATTACAAAAGCTAATGAACAGGATCTCGTGTGAGACTGACACTAGATTATGAATCTGTAGACATAGTTGTGAATTGTAAGCAGTTCATGATGCTGAGAAGGGGACCGATGGAAAAGGTCACAAGGACCATCATGGTGACTGGAAAGGAGCCCAAAATTTTCCTACAATCAGGTTACATAGTTTTTTTTATCGAATATTATTTTTTTTGTTAAACAATTTGATAGAATGTTTGGAGATGTCAAGGAAAATCAGATGCTAATAAAGGATCCATAAATGTGATTGTGAAAATCCTTGGCCATGATAAAATTAATTATGTCTCTTAAATTTATTTTTAGCTGTGATGAGAAACATGTTGAGTCTGGTCAGTTCAATGTGTAATACATTGTTAGATTTGACCAATATGACAATTGCCTATAAAAGTGTGGAAATTCCAAAGAAGTGTGAGTATATGTCTTGGAATTAGTATCATGTGTATTGAGTGTAGCTAACTCAATATGAATGTATTGGTTTTGTTAGAATTATATACTCTAAAAAATTGTAGGTGAATCCAAGACAATGAAGTGACAGTGACATTGAAGGTCCAAAGGTCAAAGACATAGATGAATACTCCAAACATGTGAACAATTGTAGAGGATGAAGATGATATTATCTCTTGCTGATGAGTTGAATTCCTTCTTGGTAATATTTTGCAATGTATAAACATTCCTTAGTCTACATGGTAAAGGGTTTGGTAATTGGAAAGGAAGGTTAAACTACATTTTGTTTTGTTCTAAGATGGAAGTGAGTTGTTTTTTTCTCACTGGAGAAACCATGATTTGATAACAGACATAAGTTTGAGTTGGAATGGTAAGAAGTAAGAACGAAGATGTTGTTCTGGATAACAAAATATAGTTTACTCTAAGTGAAGTTGGTGACAATGGCAGTCACATGGAAGAAACAGTGGTGCAGAAGTGAAAAAGGTTAAATGGTCATGGACAAACAAGGTAAATTGTACGAGTTGTGTGGAATAAAACAAACCCGAGACCATTTTTCTATACGAGTCACACATTGTTTTGTAGCAAGTCTTTGATGTAATATTTATTGATATGATGTATTGGTTCTTGAAATGTTTGATTATGTACTTGGTATCTCCATGAGATGGAGTATGTAATGTATGTACCTGTATCTATGTAACATGTAAAGGGAATTATTGATGTAATACCTGACTAGGAATGCATACCCATTTATCATGTATCCCTATTGATTTTTAGTGAAGAAACCTCTATTATAGAGTTCTTTAACACCTAGAGTAGCCATCTCATAGGTTGGTTTCATGATTTATGAGTGAAATCTAGGAGGTTCCTATAAACCATGAGCTTTACATTCAGGGGGGTTTCATCAAGACGTTGAATGAACCATGTACTTGAAGGACATCCTACTAAACCAACGGTTGATGATCCATGCATTCTAATGGATTCTTGTCTCTTTATATGGACTTTGGAAGTTTGGTGATGCATGATCAAGGTACGAAGAGAAAGTACCAGGTTGGACCAGACATAAACATTGTTGATCAGGAGATGCTTTGATTCAGAAGAATCGGTGATGATGAAGACCTAACCTGATGATTCTAAAGACAAGTAGTTGTTAAGGGGAGTGTTGGGATATGTAACTCCCACTTGTCTTATTTGTGATCATATTTAATTATTGATTTTATTGGACATTATTTGGTAAATATCTAGTCTCTATGAGGAATGTTTTCCTAGCTTTGAGAAGGTTGTTGAGGCCTATTTGGTTTGTGAGATTCTTTCCAACTCGTTAGCTTCCTAGATTGGTGTGAGGTTGAGATATTTTCTCAACCGAGTAGATCATGAAATCAAGGTAGTTCTCCTATATTAAGACTATGATTGTTGTATTTATATGTACTCTATGTAGTAGTTTAATAAAGAGCTCATGCACAATTTTTGTGTGTAATAATTATATCTTCTCTCCCTCTCCCATTTCCCAATACTATCGGGGGAACTATTTATTGTTTCCACATGTATGTGAAATCAATATCGAAATCCCATTATTATTTTTATTGGTCTTGTCCATATTGATTACAATAGTGGATGCAAAGTTTTTGCAATTCTTGTTGCATTTTTTGAAACTTTGTTGGTTGAAGAAAGCTTATCCAAATACAATGTGTTTAACAACATTTGGTACATCCCCATTATATGGGGGCCAATGCGTGGAAAGCCTTCCATACAAGATTTTTATCAATAAAGAACTAAGGGCCTAATAGAAAATGTAATATTATTAATTTTAGTGCAGATTTAACAAGGCATGTCTCACTATAGGAGTCCTAATTCCCAAGACAGATTAAATATTATGGACATAACCCAACACTA